>OY856188.1:150548657-150608657 GCA_963693315.1 Diogma glabrata | reverse complement strand
TAGTTTTGCAGGCGATAGTACACTGCATAAGTCATTTTTCTCCTATTTTCAAAGGGTAAATGCATGAACAAATAAATCGGTAAATGCATGTCGTAAATAAAACGAGAACCTAAAAAATGTAGTGACCAAAATTTGGTCAATTTGAACTCCACCCAAACATAGTTTCTGATTGTTTGCAGAACGAAGGCTCAACAACGATGGTTCAATTATTATGTGTAAGCATTTGTTTATTGGGAGTCACAATTTCCAATGAATTACTCTGTAACGACCTCAAAAGGCCGATAAAAAAGAGCGCTTCTTAAAAAATTGATCTCCTCAATAGATGTGAAAAAAATAAAAGTTGTCAAGTTTGGTACACTCCTGCCTGGCTCTTTATGAGTCCGTTAAAAAACATGCTATACGAATTGTATAGATGACGAAAAGTTAGGATCAAATCTTGATTTCCTACAACATATTCACACTGTTGCTCATGGCCCCGAATGCCCCTTTGGCCCCAAATGCTTCTCTGCCCGAACTGCATATAAATGGGCTGCTCCAATTTTTTTCGCAAAACCATAGAATTCATATAATTTGCCTTAAGTTTCATCAAAATGTTTGCATGAAATTAAAGAAAATTTTAAAAATTTGCTACATCAAAAAACATATTTTCAATGATAAGAGTCTAATATCAGTTGAGAATTCAACTTGAGTAAATAGTGTAATTCTTGAAGATTCAACTTCGAAATATCATTCATTCGTTGATAGCGCGACGGCCAAAGGATTTGAACTCATTGGCATTACTAAGGTTAAGAGTTCGAATCACAACCGAAATCCGCACAAGAGAAAAACCGCGTTTTCTCTAAAATAAATTCAACCACACATTTGAATTGGAAAAATTCAAATTATTTCCTAAGTTACTCGAGATCATAATTGCTCACAAAAATGCCAAACAGTTAAACTGTAGAGATCACTCACTGTCATAGCGAAAAATGCAGAGAGATTTCTTTGTCCGTACAGCGTACAAATAAAATGCTTTCAAATGGAATGCTTTAAATTGGAATACTTCGCACAAATTGAAATCTTTAAAATATTAAACTATTCTTGACACTTAAACGAGTCAACGAAAATTTCGTTCTCCATTTACAGCCTATGGCACATCAAAACACAGAGCAATAAATTGCAGAGAGGTGGTTTTCGTTTTGAAATTTAATTTACTTTTAGCGTGAATTTTATATAATTGTTGGTGAATTACGTTCTGAGTTAAATCTGGTACAGAATAAAAATAACGCATTTTCAGAAATATACGAAACCAAGGGTTATTCAAATTACATAAAAGAATTGTAATCTTCCTTAAAAAAAATCAACCTTCTACATGACATTCCACTCGACCGGTTCCCACCCCTTGCCCCTCAAAACACAGAGCTTTAGTTCCAATTTCTAGGAGGTTACTATGTTATAGATGAGATTGCTAGTATATGCTTAAATTTTCTACAAATTTTGAAATTTACCAAATTCTATGCTTTCTAAGCTAAGGGGATGGGACGCATACAACCCAACACAAGCATTTTCGGGAATGTGTCAACAGCCAAAAAGCTCAACCTCTCATATGACACCTATCTGAATGCCATAATAAGCGGTAAGATTTTTTATACGATTACTAAGCTGCTTAAAATAGGACAAAACAAAACTAGGATTAACAGCTTTTTATGGCCGTTCTAAGACCTTAGGTTGATGGGACCTATAGATGCTCAGAAAACCTATTGTAAAGGTCCAGTAAACACTAAAATCTTGGAACTAGTGTTCCATTTTCAAAAGACAGGACCCTAAATATTAATGCCGCGATGGTAAAATGTGCCCAATTTTTAGATGCTCATATTTTTGTGCATATTGTCACCATCAATTTAGAAAAAAATAGTAATTATTTAAAAATATGCAAAAATACGGACTTTTGGTGAAATATGGAATAATATTCCCTAAATATATGTATTAAAGCTAAAAAAAACTCATGATTTTGCAAAATATGCAAAAATATGCACTTATGGTGATATATGCATTTATATGCATTTTAGAGCAAAATATGCAAAAATATGCTCTAACAAGTACGGCTTAAAAGTCTTAATTTTGCCTGAAACAGATTTCAAGCTTAATCATTTTTTAATTAAGTGCTGTTAAAAAAACATGCTAGTGCATATTTTTGGTTGCCCTAATTATTATATATCATATATTATATATTATTGAAGCACTTGGTTTGAAACCCATTTTAGATAACTTTTATTGAGTAATAAGACACTTTAAATATGGTAAATTATTAAAGTAACAAAATATATATATATTTATCACGACGGAGAGTTTTATCCACGTCCATCTTCTTTAAATGCGCTCGGCAAACCGTATGTTTCATCAGCCTCAGCAATGTAGAGAAATTCGTTTTTAACTTTGCACTCTCTCATAAACTTCGAATCTCCTCTGCTAATATATAAAATCAAAAATAACTTAATCAAAAATAATATTTTATTACAAAATGTCAAGTTGATTCATGATTATGACACAAGGCAAAGAGATGAATTATATATCAAACAATAGGTGGACAATCAAACTTTCTATATTATGGTATACAAAATTATAATCAGTTACCGCGTGATATAAAACAAACCGCTACAATTTCATCATTTAAAGCTAAATTAAAAGAACATCTTATGGCTTCTCAACAACGACCTTAAACCTCAAATTAAAACGCTTGTTTCTTGACTTCCCCTTTCTCTTTTATCATTCAATCGAATTCCTACAATATAAATGGAACTAATTCAAGTAGTATTTGTCTTTGCAGCATCTACAATTCGTTTACTGTATTTACTTTTTTTCTTGTCTTGAATAAATTCTTAATATTAAAATTTAGTAATAGTGGATATTAGTAAAAAAAGTGATATATTTGATGTAAGAGCAAAGTTGAATTTTTTTTGTTTTATGTTAAGGACATAAAAGTTAGTGGACATGTAACTATTTAGCAAATTTGGAGGTCCGGAAGTGCCTCAAAAATGGCAAAAACTGGTTTTTTGGTGTTTTTTGGGTAGGTCGCTTCACTATTTTTGAAATATTTCGGGCTCTAATGATCATAAAAAAGAAAAAAAAATGGAAAATGTTTGTGATTAAATTTCAAATCCATCTAGGGGAGTGAGATACTTTTAAAGTGTAACCTAACCTCAAAAAACCGAATCGCGTGACTTTTTTTTTTTTACTAAATTTATGATAAGGGGCGGAAAAATCGTCGAATTTTCATGAAAATTTCAGGAAACATGTATTTTAATAGTTTTAATATAGGATTTAATTTTTATGAAAAAGTGGCATTTTTCGTTAAATTTGGCAAATGGTGCCATTTTATGAGAAGTCATCCAAAATAAAATTTTTTGTTTTTGATCTGTACTTTCTTTTATCTCCTTTAACTTAAGTATAATTAAAAATATGCTGCCTTAATTTAAATGCCCATTTTTGGGCATGGAAAAAAAACATTAATTTTTGCATTTTTTTGACATTTTACCATATATACGATATTATTTATGCTATTATCATGTCGTCGCCTTAATAATGAAACAACGTATGCTATTTATACGTTGTTTTTATATTATAGGTGCGCTGCATTCCCCATAAGGGTATCTTTGAATTGGCGTTTTTACTTTTTCGAATTATTTTATGACTGGGGGTAAGAATTAATAAATTATAAATTAACGTCCATGCAAATGCATGCGCACATCAAACTTTAAACTCAAATATCTCGAAACTATACTTTTGCGTATACGTCATTTCATTATTAAAGCGACGATGTATTCTGCATAAAAGTGAAATATGCAATTCAAATTAATAAAAATTATTTTTTTAAATTATACATAACCTACAAAATTTTTTTAAATTATACATAACCTACAAAATTTTTTTTAATTATACATAACCTACAAAATTTTTTTTAATTATACATAACCTACAAAATTTTTTTTTTGCAATGCCCTAAATTGCTCTTGGTAAATAATTAAAATTAAACTAACAAAATATATGACATAATAATAAAAAATAGCAGTTGAAGTAGTATATAAGTAATAGTTTAAGCAAAAATTGTAATAATAATTTAAACTGAGGATGACGGTAGTCGAAATCGATATCCAATAAAATAATAAATCAAATTCAAATTGTTACTATAATGAAGTTTATATTATTATTAATAAAATAAAAATTTTAAAAATAAACAGCAAAAAGTATATTTTTAAATATTGAATTTTTATTCAAAAGTGACAAAAGCACACAAACAGTGAATAATATGGAAAACTATAATAACACATATAGAATTTTCAATTGAAAACATAATTGGCGTAAAATTATTTATGCTGTGTATTTTATATGTTTGAAAAATGTTTGAAAAAAATTGAATATTACATTTTTTCAAAATCTTATATCAAATATTTACAATAATTGTAATAACATTTTAATTATTTACCAAAAGCAATTTAGGGCATTGCAAGAAAAAAAAGTTTTGTAGGTTATGTATAATTTTAAAAAATATTTTTTATTAATTTGAATTGCATATTTCCCTTTTATGCAAAATACATGATAGTAGCATAAATAATATCGTATATATGGTAAAATGTCAAAAAAATGCAAAAATTAATGTTTTTTTTTCATGCCCAAAAATGGGCATTTAAATTAAGGTCGCATAATTTTAATTATACTTAAGTTAAAGGAGATAAAAGAAAGTACAGATCAAAAACAAAAATTTTTATTTTGGATGACTTCTCATAAAATGGCACCATTTGCCAAATTTAACAAAAAATGCCAATTGTGGCCGAAAAAATTAAACCTTTTTCATAAAAATTAAATCCCATATTAAAACTATTAAAATACATGTTTCCTGAAATTTTCATGAAAATTCGACGATTTTTCCGCCCCTTATCATAAATTTAGTAAAAAAAAAAAAGCCACGCGATTCGGTTTTTTGAGGTTAGGTTACACTTTAAAAGTATCTAACCCCCCTAGATGGATTTGAAATTTAATCACAAACATTTTCCATTTTTTTTTTCTTTTTTATGATCATTAGAGCCCGAAATATTTCAAAAATAGTGAAGCGACCTACTCAAAAAACCCCAAAAAACCAGTTTTTGCCATTTTTGAGGCACTTCCGGACCTCCAAATTTGCTAAATAATTACATGCTCACTAACTTTTATGTCCTTAACATAAAGCAAAAAAAAAATTCAACTTTGCTCTTACATCAATATAAAATGCTAATATGACTCCACTATAATAATATAAATATAAAGTCCAGGGTTGTGCCGTAGACAAAATAGATTACTTTACATGTATAGATTACGCATAGATTACATGTAAATTACGCGAGATATTTTCGTGTAATCTATAATGTAAACTATAATGTAATCTATTTAATTGATATAAGTGAATTCTAAAATTTTTTAGCAATAAATTAACTTTTTTTAAGATCGCAAGATCTTGTTTTTGACAATATTATTGATCATGTCTTTTGCGAAAAAATTTTCAGTAGGGATAATACAATATTTCCACATATTTCTTCTTAAATCAAAATTAATAGATTACGCCAAATTTAAATAGATGACATAGATTACATTATATAGATTACATGTAATGTAATCTATTTTAGATTACGCGTAAAGGAACAACCCTGATATAAACTACTAAAGATCGAAAAAACTGCACAGAAATATGTACTAATAAATTATTTTATTGTACCTCACGATGAGCAACTTTTGCTCCTGCAGGAAATTTCGAATAAAATTAATGCTATACATTTATTAAAGTTAATAAAATGAGTTAATAAAATTTATAAACTAGATCTAAGAATAAAACTAATTTAATAATTATGTAATTTCACCAAAATAATAAAGAAAAAAAAATGTCTGGAGATCGATCGAATTGATGACAATGGTCTATACCTCTGTTCAGCTGGCCCCCCCACCACGCAAAAATAAAAAAAATTTTAGCTCAGAATTAGGAGCTATTTAGGAGCTTTCAAAAAACGCAAGAATAAAATTTTGAGCTCAACCCCCTAAGCAGAAATCTTCATTTGAAAGTGGGGGGGCTGAGTGAACGTTCACTCAGCCCCCCCACACCTTAAAAGTAGCCCTAGGGGATCGTTAATAGGCTCAGAATTAGGAGCTATTCAGGAGCTCTTAGGGCTGTATACTTTTGATTTTAGAGCTCCACCCCTATTCTTAAAACCACCCCAAAACTAGTTTGCAAACGGAGATGACACAAAAAATAACATTAAATTAAAAATTTCTTTGCTACATGTAATTCTTGAATTAAAAAAAACATAGAAAAGGGCAACTGTTTATTTTTCAGTTGCAACCCTTTAGAAGAAAAACCACCCATTTGGGTGAAAAACGCATAAGGGAACTATGTTAAACATACTCGACACAAAAATATTTAATGGTGCGGATAAAGTTCTCATTTAGGAGCTTACTACTTTTATATTTCTGATTTTCTACCCTTTAAAAAGTGCCACCCCTTGTATCATACACGCATAAGGGAACTATGTTAAAGCATAGAGATACGGATTGTTTTATGTTAGTAAATAATTTTTCGATTTAGGAGCTTTCTAAATATGTCACTCTATATTTCTGATTGCAACCCTTTAGAAAAAGCCACCCCTTGTACCATACACGCATAAGGAAACTATTTTAAAGCATAGAGATACTGATCGTGTTATGTTTGTAAATCATTGTTCGATTTAGAAGCTTACTAAATATGTCATTCTACGTTTCTGATTGCAACCCTTTAGAAAGTTTCACCCCTCTTATCATATACGCGTAAGAGAACTACTTTGTAGCATAGATGTCTGGATGAATGATTTTTCGATTTAAGAGCTTCCTAGATAGGTTTTTCTGCGTTTCTGATTGCGACCCTTTAGAAAAAGCCACCCCCTTGTACGATACACGCCTAAGAGAACTATGTTAAAGCATAAAGATGCTGATCGTGTTATATAGCTAAATCACATTTTGATTTAGGAGCTTACTAAATATGTCACTCTTTATTTCTGATTGCAACCCTTGAGAAAAAGCCACCCCTTGTACCATACACGCATAAGGAAGCTATGTTAAAGCATAGAGATACGGATCGTTTTATTTAAGCAAATAGTTTTAAGATTTAAGAGCTTACTAAATATGTCACTCTATATTTCTGATTGCAACCCTTTAAAAAAAGCCACCTCTTGTACCATTCACGCATAAGGGAACTATGTTAAAGCATAGAAAAACGGATCGTTTTATTTATGAAAATAATTTTTTGATTTAGGAGCTTACTAAATATGTCACTCTATATTTCTGATTGCAACCCTTTCGAAAGTGCCACCCCTTATACCATACACTCGTAAGGGAACTATGTTAAAGCATACAGATACGGATCGTTTTATATAGGTAAGTCATTTTTCGATTTAGGAGCTTACTAAAAATGTCAATCTATAGTTCTGATTGCAACCCTTTAGAAAAAGCCAGCCCTTGTACCATTTACGCATAAGGGAGCTATGTTAAAGCATAGAGATGCTGATCGTGTTATCTAGGAAGATCATTTTTTCATTTAGGAGCTTACTAAATATGTCTCTTCTGATTTCAACCCTCTAGAAAGTTTCATTCCTTGTTCCATACACGTATAAGGGAGTTATGTTAAAGCGTAGGGATACGGATCGTTTTATTTAGGAAAATGATTTTTTGATTTAGTAGCTTACTATATTCCTGATTGCAACCCTTTAGAAAAAGCCACCCCTTGTGCCATACACGGACAAGGGAACTATGTTAGAGCATAGAGATACTGATCGTGTTATGTAGGTAAATAATTTTTTCATTTAGGAGCTTACTAAATATGTCACTCTAAATTTTTGATTGCAATCCTTTAAGAAAGCCACCCCTTGTACCATACACGGATAAGGGAACCATGTTAAAGCATAGAGATACTGATCGTATTATGTAAGCAAATCATTTTCTTGATTTAGGAGCTTACTAAATATGTCACTCCATTTGTGTGATTGCAACCCTTTATAAAATCCACCCCTTGTACCATACTCGCACACACCATACACGCTATTGTACCATACTACGTTAAAACGTGAAGATACGGATCGTTTTATTTGGGAAAATGATTTTTTGATTTAGGAGCCTACTAAATATTTCATTCTATATATCAGATTGCAACCCTTTAGAAAAAGCCACTTCTTATACCATACACGCATAAGGGAACTATGTTAAACCATAGAGATGTGGATCGTTTTATGTAGGTAAATGATTTTTCGATTTATGAGCTTACTAAATATGTCACTCTATATTTCTGGTTGCAACCCTTTAGAAAAAGCCACCTCTTGTACCATGCACGCATAGGGGAACTATGTTATAGCATACACAGAAAGAAATAATAATTTTCAATTTAAAAAAAAGAATTCTTAAATTAAAAAACGGCCAAAATAAAAAAATATCCATATAACTTTAAATGAAAACCATGTTAAATTAAAAAACATTAGTTTTTTGGTTTTTCTGAAAATGATTTTTATAGCTATTTATGTATCTAGGGCGTTATGTAGGTTATTACGCCCGGAAAGCGACGTAATCTAGCCCGAGGGCCTCTGGCCCGAGGGATGGATGTCGCTTGATGGGCGTAATACCCAGTAACGCCAGTGGTGCATACAAGATTTTATGCTTCACTTAATAAGCTAAAAACTAAGAAAGAATTTAATTTGTTAATCTATATTGATATGCAAACAAATACAAATGTATCGTAGTATGCCAAGAAAATAACTATTTTGAAGTTTAAAATAAATATTTGTTGTTTGAACGTTGCTATGTAAACAAATTCTCCTAAATTTTGTAGCGTATGACAAAAACATTGTATGACGTTTAAAATAATTTGATAGTTTTGGAAAACTATATAAACAATTAATAACTAAAATGTTGCTAAACATTTTTAAGCAAATGTCAAAATCTTTTACTAGCTTAAATTCAATAAGAATTATTTACATTGTGTAGACAAAACCACAGTAAAAATAATTTTATTTAGTTTTTTAGGGTCTTAATAGCGGGCGTTATGAATTCATAATGCCCTCTCATAACGCCCCGGTTTTTATGAATGTGTTTATATATTGCGTATCCTAGACATTATAACAACTTTATATCATTGTGAAGCATAAAATATTTTTTTTAACTCTAATGGTTAAATTTTTGAAAAAACCTTTAAAATTTAAATAAAAAGGTAAATAAATCAAAAAATCCATGTTTTAAAATTAAAAACTTTTTTTAGTTGCATTAAAGCTTTTGAAATAAATATGTTTCCTTAGATTTATCAAACAATATTTTTAAATCAAAATCATTTTTTGTTGTAATGAAAATTTGTACTTTTAGAACTAAAACTATTTTTTGGTTTCAATGTTTAAAATTTTAAAATGCAAAACCAATGTTTATAAAAAGTTCTTATCGGTTCGAAAATAGATCGATAAACATTTGTAATTTTAGAATTAGAATAAAAACTGTAATTTTCAAAGTAAAAAATAAATTTTTAAATCCATAATATTATTTTTTAATTTAAATACCGTTTTAATTTTACACTAAAATACATATTGAAACATTTAATACAAAAGTTTTGGATTTTGTTTTAATAAAAAATTGTTTTTTTAAATCAAAATTCTCCAATTTTCAATTTAAATATGATTTGAGGATCAAAAGTGGATTTTTTAAAAATAAAAATTAGAATTTTAAATTAAAAATTTTGTTTTTAATTTATAATACAATGTTTTTTAAATTCAAATATTTTTTAAATGACTTTGGAATCAAAAATCAAAATAATTCCTTTTGGCGAAAAATCGTGTCGCTTTTTTTGATCTTAAGGTTATTTTTTTTAAAGTTAATGCGATTTTTTCTTTCTGTGTAGAGATACGGATCGTTTTATGTAGTCAATGATTTTTCGATTTAAGAGTTTACTAAATATGTGACTCTTTATTTCTGGCTTGCAACCCTGTAGAAAAAGTGCCACCCCTTGTACCATACGGCATACACACATAAGGAAGAGTTGAAGTATAGAGATACGAATCGTTTCATGTAGGTAAGTGATTTTTCGATTTAGGAGCTTATAAAATTTGTCACTCTTGATTTCTGATTGCAACCCTTTAGAAAAAGTCACCTCTTGTACCATACACGCATCAGGAAGCTATGTTAAAGCAAAGAGATACAAATGGTTTCATGTAGGTAAGTGATTCTTTGATTCAGGAGCCTACTATTTATGTTACTCTATATGTATGATTGCAACCCTTTAGAAAAAGCCACCCCTTGTACCATACACGCATAAGGGAGCTATGCTAAATCATAGAGATATTTATCGTTTTATGTAGGTAAAACATTTTTTGATTTAGGAGCTTACTAAATATGTCACTCTATATATCTGATTGCAACCCTTTAGGAAAAGCCACCCCTTGTACCTTACACGCATGAGGGAACTATGTTAAAGCATAGAGATACTCATCGTTTTATGTAAGTAACTGATTTTACGATATAGTAGCTTACTAAATATGTCACTCTATATTTCTGATTTGCGACCCTTTAGAAAGTGTCACCCCTAATATCACACACGTATAAGGGAACTACGTTAAAGCATAGAGATACGAATCGTTTAATGTTGGAAAATGATTTTTTGATTTAGGAGCTTACTAAATATGTCAGTCTTTATTTCTGATTGTAACCCTTTAAAAAGTGCCACCTCTTGTACCATACACGCATAAGGGAACTTTGTCAAAGCATAGATATTTCATTAATATTTCGGAGTCGGACGAGGAAGGTAGTCTTCTAAATTAAAAGAAAATCAAAAACAAAAAAAAAACAAAAGTAATCGAAAATAAGTGGTTATAAGTGTTGATAAGTGTTTATAAGTAGCTAATAAGTGTTATAGTGTTTGTGTTAGTATTTATAAAAATAAAAATAGAAGAGTTGAAGGACGGAGGCGGAGACAATTATATAATTGGGGAGATTGTTCTTTATTAAAAAATTATTTGGTATTTTGTGTTTACTGTTATTAAGGGGTAGGCAGGTAAAATTTTACCTTTTTTTCTTTGATGTAATAAATTTATTTATTATTTTAAAGCGTAAATTTGCCTTAGTAACAGAAAGCAAAAAAATTCGTTTTAGTTAGTGATTTTTTTTTGGATTGATTGAGATATTTTTTGTGAAGTTTTTTGACATGATCTAGCTCCTCCCACCTCGGACTTATTTTAGGAGTTGGAAAATATCAGTTAGTTGATTATGAAATGTCTTTTTTTGACAAAAGTTAGGAATTAAGTTTTTAACCCTCTATTTGTACTCTTCAATTTTGTTAGTGTCTATTGTGTCCCCACCTTTTTTTTTTTTTTGCTTTTCTCTTATTGTGCTACTGTTGCATGAAATCTGCTATCGTGTTTTTGTGACAGAGACACCCAGTTTCTTTTGTACTGTTTAGTGTTAAAATTTAGGCCTGGCCGAATTTCAGTAGCTTTGCCTGCAATGTCAAAGGGTAAGTCTTTGTCTCAACAGAATGGCCGCAGAGTCAACCAACAGCTTAGCATTGACTTCACCAACATAAGAGGACTCAATTCGAATCTAAACGAGGTTCATCACTACATTGAAAAAAATAAACCTGACATATTGTTTCTTACCGAAACAATTGTTAGTGGCAAAGCATCGAAGTTGGATCTCGATAAATACCGGATATCTAGTTACGAATTGGAACATTCCTTTTATAACAAGCATGGTGTCTGTGTATTTGTTCGAGATTCACTTTCATGTATGAGAATTAAGGCCTACGAGTTGAACTCTAAGCACCATAATTCTATAGCACTGAAGATCTCAGGTGATGATGAGACTATGTTTGTAATAGGATTATACAGATCCCCAAATTCTCCCCCAGGATGTCCCTTTTTCGATAAAATATCGGCTAATCTAGACAAGATTACCACGGCTTACCCCAAAGCAAGACTGGCCATTCTTGGAGACTTTAATATTCATAATAAAGAATGGCTTAAGTATTCATCGCGCACTGACGACGTAGGAAGGCAAGCCGAACTGATACTCGCAGATTATCATGGTTTGACGCAAATGATAGAGTGTCCCACTAGAATCGCAGACAATTCACATCATAACAATAATTTGCTGGATCTGTTTTTGACAAACGAACCAGATACTACGAAGACAAAAGTAGAACAACCCCTCGAAACATCGGACCATTTACTAATATCAGCAATAGTGCAATTTACATCACCGACACAAATTAAAGCAAATCCTCGACGGGTTTGGAACTATAAACGCGTTGACTGGGAGGGACTGAGAAACTTTTATGATGAAACACCTTGGAAAACTATTTGTTGTGTTGATCAAGATCCTAGCACATCACATCGGCAATAAGAATTTCTGAAATCATAAAAGAAGGAATGCGGCGGTTTATTCCAAATCGATTAATCACTCCTAAAACTGAGCCTTGGTTCACACGGGATGTTGATGAGGCAGTGAGGAATAAACGCAAAGCATTCAAGACGTATAATGCTAATAAAACACCTGAAACCCATAGCGCCTATAAGAAAGCCAGAAATATTAGTAAATTCAAAATAGACTTGGACAAAGACGCGTTTATCCAGAAGAAAGCAAAGAAATTCGCCGCGCACTCATCTGGCTCACGTAGTTTCTTTCAGGCAGTTAAATCAGTGCAGAGCAATTTTACTTGATCCTCTATTCCAACCTTAGTTCTGAATGACATTCCCGTGAGCGACTCGAAAGAGAAAGCGGATCTTTTGGGTCGTATTTTCGCAGAGAACTCAAACATAGTTGAACCCCCCCATTCTCCTACACTCATTCCCCCCAGTTGTAACGAAAATGCAACCAATTATTTTTCGTGGTAACATTGTACGGAAAATGCTTCTTTCTCTCAATATCAACAAATCTGCTGGCCCCGACGGTATTCCACCCCTCATTCTTAAAAACTATGCTAGACAACTAGCTCCAATTTTAACAAAAATTTTCTATTTATCTTATAAAACCGGAATATTTCCCGATTCTTGGAAGCTGGCCAGCGTTCAACCCATATCAAAGAAAGGCAGTAAGATAGACCCTAACAATTATAGACCAATTGCAATTCTGTCGGTTTTAGCTAAAATATTTGAAAAATATGTTAACTACAATTTGATAGATTATTTAGAAATGTCGCGAATTATTGATGATAAGCAGTATGGTTTTCGTAGAAGTCATGCAACAGGTGATCTGTTAGCCTACGTATCCCATCTCTGGAACAAATCGCTGGAAAACCACGGTGAAACATTTAGCATTTCACTTGACATTTCTAAAGCATTTGATAAAGTGTGGCATAAAAATCTTATAGCTAAATTAAAATCTTATGGCATAGACCATCTTACTGTCGCATGGATTCATAGTTTTCTTACCGGTCGCCAATTTCATGTTAATTTAGATGGTATCACATCCAATATTTTCACAACCAATGCTGGGGTTCCAAAAGGTTCGGCACCCTCACAAACCTTGTTTCTTCTATACATTAATGACTTACTTATTTCCACAGTGCACCCAATCCATAGTTTTGCTGATGACAGCACATTACATGCATCACATGCATCTCCTAAATTTCGACCTCATACTGCAGTTACCACTGATAGAGAGCTGCTAATTGATTCCATCAACAAAGATCTGGAGCGTATAATGGAATGGGGTGATCGTAATCTTGTTTCATTTAATCCAACCAAAACCAAATTATGCCGTCTTTCACGAATAGAGCGACATAAAAATTTTCCTATTAAAATAAACCATGAGGAATTGCATGAGGTTGAATCAGTTAGACTTCTTGGAGTGGATATTCAAAATAACCTGAAATGGAATAAACATGTGTTCAACCTCGCTAAATCTGCAATGCAAAAATTAGGATTCTTGAGTCGATGTAAAAAGTATTTCAATCCCGAGCAAATTTTGCTAATCTTCAAGTCCTTTATTCGTCCATGTATGGAGTACTGCTGTCATGTTTGGGGAGGTGCTTGTCAGTCAACAATAAAATGTCTAGACTCTGTACAGAGAAAAGCAATGCGGTTGATAGGTAATACCGAACTAACGGACCAGCTTGATTCACTCCAGCACAGAAGAAATGTGGCTGAATTGTCAATCTACTATAAATATAACTTTAGCGAATTCTCCTCTAAGGAAATTCAAAATATCCTTCCATCGTGTGCGCAATTTAATCGGCGAACAAGAACTTCAGAGTTATCTCACCCATTTGCTGTCCAAATACCTCGTTGTAGAGCTGTGTCCTTCCAAAACGACTATTTTAATAGAGTGGCCAAATTATGGAACTCAATGCCTTCCTCTGTATTTCCCGATGAATTTTCCCCTCAGGCATTTAAAGCAAATGTCCATCATCATTTAAAAAAATTAGTATAGTTATCCCTATATCCCCATTCCTTCCATTTTCCTCATCTCCTTCCTTTATAGTTGACATGGTATCTTCGGATATTCAAAGAGTCTAAATAATGAATATTTCATATTTAGTGTGCTAAACATGTCTAACTAATTAATAAAAAAAAAAAAAAAAAATAGAGATACTGATCGTTTTATGTAGGTAAATGATTTTACGATATAGGAGCTTACTAAATATGTCATTCTACATTTCTGATTGCAACCCTTTAGAAAGTGCCACCCCTTGTATCATATACGCATAAAGGAACTATGTTAAAGCATAGAGATATGGGACGTTTTATGTAGGTAAATGATTTTTCGATTTAGGATCTTACTAATTATGTCAGTCTATATTTCTGATTTGCAACCCTTTAGAAAGTCCCACCTTGTGGATTATGCACATATAAGAGAACTTTGTTCAAAAGTCGTTTTATGTTGGTGAATGATATAACGATATAGAAGCTTGCTAAAATATGCCACATTATAATTCTGATTTGCAAAACGTTAGTAAGTGGCACCTTTTGTATCATATATGCATAACGGAACTAATTTCAAAAGTCATTTTATGTCGGTGAATGATTTTTCGATTTAGGAGCTTACTGAATATGTCAATCTTAATGTATGAGTTGCATTCCCTTAGTTATATTTGAACCCATAGTGGTCACACTGGGTCCAGATGACATCAGGTAATTTTTGAGTCATGGTAGCTTCAAAAATGTTTTTAGAAATGGGTTCTGTGCAACCTTTTGTAAACTGTTTGAAGATACTACAACTACTACCACCCGGATAGGAGCTGCAAATTTTAAACAACGAACCAATTTTGGGCCCGTATTGGTGAGCCAAGCCTTGACTAGATAACTTTGGTTTCAGTCTGGGCGAGTTGTAAATGCCTAGACTGAATCAAGATGCAGTTTATTATAATACGCGTTATTTACCATCCTAATGTATTTTAAAAATGTGCTAGCCTTGGTCCAAGCTTGGGCCGTTTGAAAATGTAAAAAAATGGTATTTGTTTAAATGTAAAATATGTTTTATTTTCCAAAACCTTATTTAATAGCACTCAGGAGCACTATATACAACACATAAATGTTTAGCATAGTATTTTTATAAACAGCATGGTATTAAAATAAACCGTTGTCTATTAAATTTACCATTTTTTTGATTTGAAAAGAAAGTTACGTTTATTAAATCAACAAATTTGTTGATACATTTCAAAAATTTGTTATTAAAAAAAAATAATGACCTTATTAAATGGAGAGCTTCTGCTGTGAACATAAAACCCTTTGTGTGTTCATAAAAAAATTGTACTATCTAATTCTAATACATATATAAGATTGTTTAGATATGATGTTTTTTAATTTGTTTCTTTAATTTGATTTTTTTATTTGTTTGATTTTGATTTTTTTAATTAATTCACCGACATAATAGTATATTAAGAAACTAGTTTCATAATCGACGATTTTATCGCACGCAATCTGTTTAGAAAACGAACCGCAAAGCGGGGAGTTTTCTAAAGGATAAGTGCGATAAAACGTCTTATGAAACGAGTTTTTTATACTACTGTTTTCTATTTTGCATTTTTTGTCTTGAAATTTAAAAAAATGTGTATTTTATTAAAAAATAGTCAATTTTAAATTTTGTTTTATTTTTCTGGTGATTGCTAACCAGAGTTGGTTTGTTTTAAACACTTTTGTTTTAAAACAGTGTTTAAAACAAATTGTTTTTTTTTAAAAAAAACAATGTTTTAAACAAAATTTGTTTTTTTTAAATATTGCAATGCTTCTTATTTGCTATTCAATAGAACTGTTGTAAACTGTCGTGTTTTACCTTTTTTAATACATTTGACCACCTTAAGGCACCTTTTAGCATCTTAAACGTCACTAAAATTTTAAAATTTTTTAAAGTTTTCCTAAGTTTTTTTTGTTAATAAAATGCGTTCTAGGGTGTTGATGAACGCAAATCTTTGTTTTTTGGTTTTTTATATATTTTTTAAAGAAGAAATAACTAAACAGTAAATTCCAACACATATAAAATATGACATAACCCAATAGTGCATGATAGGATTTTTTTTAAAAATTTGCAGTAACAAAATTAAAAGGGAGTTGCCAATAATCTAGCTAGTGGTATAATCCTTGATCATGTGAAGCACTGTCTTCCTCAATTATTAAACACCACACATAGAGTTATATGAAAGCTCGATTCTTTGAGCAATCAATAACATGCCCACATCAAGGAATACTTCATACATAAAATTTAGGTAGTACAAAACTGCTGGAGGATCTGTAATTCGATTCCCGACAGAAATTCGATGGAGGAGCAAGTGAAATTTGCTTAATTGCTAAATGAAAAAGTGGTACATATGTGCTATTCCTGTGGATCAAAACGAACATCCTAATTTTGAAAAGGAAATTAAAGATTCGGTGCGAGATTTGTAAAATTCGGTTACGGTTATTTCATATCATTGATATATTAACATTTTTTTAAAAGATACTTAACATAGACTTCATAAAATAGGCTGAGGAACTTTATCAAATTTTAAAACCAGTCGCAAATATATATTTTAAATTTAAATAAAATTATATTGCTTCCAAATTCAAAAAATTGTTGTTTTCAATAGATTTTTTGTTAAAGGTATATTCAATATTGTTACACCTTACCAGCCAATATTCTTATCGAAATGATATCAATAGCGTAATCTGTAATTTGCAATCGCCAGAAACTCAATTGCTTTATTTAATCAAATTGTTTCCCTGTTTTCCATAGTCTTTTAAAGTTGAGCTAGGAGAAAAAAAAATCGGAAATACGTTGGTCGCAGAGTTTTTATCATAATTCAAATTTCTGAGGCTAGCCAATTAATACAACCATGCCATTAGATTGAGAGATAAACTACTCTTAGGCATCTTGGGACAACTATTTGAGGGGCTACTGAGAATATTCAAGAAATCTTAAGAATCTTAACCGTGATCCTTAAGAATCGCCACAAAATCTTGAGAATCTTTCCGAATATTGAGAATTTCCAAAGAATCTTGAAAATATTTGGACGTACAGATTATCTTCAGATAATCTAGCGAATGATGGGAATCTTGAAAATCTTTAGAGAACCTTTATTAATCTGACAATATATAGGACACTTATTTTCTTTGGAGCTTAGTCACTTAAATTACATATTTTCATTTAAAACCGAAAAACGAATATTCGTAGTATAAAACATATTTAAAACAAAAAAAACACAAAAAAAAAACACCAAAAAAACAAAAAAAACTGTTTTAAACAATAAAAAACGCGTTTTAAACAAAAAAAAACAGTTTTTTTGTTTTTTTTTTTAAAAAAACAGTGTTTTTAACCAACGCTGTTGCTAACACATTTTATATTTGAAACAATTGAAATTGGAAAAGTTTGTGTCAAATTGATATTGTTTATATAATTATTCGTTTTAATTTTCACTGACGTTTGTATGACCAATGTGACCAACCTTGAAAAACTAAACATTGCGTATCGTAATGAAGGCCATTACGATACGCAGTTGGGTATCGAAATGACTTGATTTTGGACGCAAATTAGAAAGAAGACTTTTGAAACTAGTTTCGTTATGCATATATGATACAAAAGGTGTCACTTACTAACGTTTTGCAAACCAGAATTATAATGTGACATATTTTAGTAAGCTTCTATATCGTTATATCATTCAACGACATAAAACGACTTTTGAACATAGTTCCCTTATGCGTGTATAACCCACAGGGTGGGACTTTCTAAAGGGTTGCAATCAGAAATATAGACTGACATAAATAGTAAGATCCTAAATCGAAAAATCATTTACCTTCATAAAACGATACATATCTCCTTGCTTTAACATAGTTCTCTTATGCGTGTATAGTTTAAGGGTGGCTTTTTCTAAAGGGTTGCAATCAGAAATATATAAAGACTTAATTAGACCTAAATCGACAAATTGTTTACCTACCTGAAACGATCAGATTCTCATACGCTTGTATGAAACAAGGGGTGACTTTTTCTAAAAGGTTACATATCAGAAATATAGAGTTACATATTTAGTAAGGTAAATTATTTACCTACAGAAAACGATCCGTATCTCTTTGCTTTAACATAGTTCCCTTACGCGTGAATGGTACAACGGGTGGCTTTTCCTGAAGGGTTGCAATCAGAAACATGGTGACATATTTGGTAAGCTCCTAAATCGAAAAAACAATTTATCTGCAGTAAACGATCCGTATCTCTTTGCTTTACCATAGTTCCCTCACGCGTGTATGGTATAAGGGGTGGCTTTTTCTAAAGGGTTGCAATCAGAAACATAGAATGACATATTTAGTAAGCTCCTAAATCGAAAAATCATTTACCTACATAAAACGATCCGTATCTCTATGCTTTAACATAGTTCCCTTACGCGTGTATGATACATGGGCTGGCCCTTTATAAAGGGTTGCAATCAGAAATATAGAGCGACATATTTATTAAGCTCCTTAATCGAAAAATCATTTAGACACATAAAACGATCCGTACCTCTTTGCCCTAAAATAGGTCTCTTACGCGGATATGGTACAGGTGGGGGCTTTTTCTAGAGGGTTGCAATCAGAAATATAGAGTGACATTTTTAGTAAGCTCTTAAGTCAAAAATGATTTACCTACAGAACACGATCCGTATCTCTATGCATTAACATAGCTTCCTTATGCAGGTATGGGTACAGGGGTGAATTTTTCTAAAGGGTTGCAATCAGAAACGTAGAAAAACTTATTTAGTAAGCTCCTAAGTCGAAAAATCATTTACCTACATAAAACGATCCGTACCTCTATGCTTTAAAATATTTCCCTTACGCGAGTATGGTATAAGGGGTGGTTTTTTCAAAAGGGTTGCAATCAGAAATATAGTAACATATTTAGTAAGCTCCTAAATCGAAAAATGGTTTACTTACATAACACGATCAATATCTCTATGCTTTAACATGGTTCCCTTATGAGAGTATGGTACAAGGGGTGGCTTTTTCTATAGGGTTGCAATCCGAAATATAGAGTGACATATATAGTAAGCTCTTAAATCGAAAAATCATTTACCTACATATCACGATCCATATCTCTTTGGTTTAACATAGTTCCCTTATGCGTGTATGGTACTAGGGGTGGCTTTTTCTAAAGGGTTGCAATCAGATATATAGAATGACATATTTAGTAGGCTCCTAAATCAAAAAATCATTTTCCTAAATAAAACGATCCGTATCTCTACGCTTTAACATAGCTCCCTTGGGCGTGTATGGTACAAGGGGTGACTTTTTCTAAAGGGTTGCAATCAGAAGACACATATTTAGTAAGCTCCTAAATGAAAAAATGATTTACCCACATAACAAGATCAGTATCTCTATGCTCTAACATAGTTCCTTTATGCGTGTATGATACAAGGGGTGGCTTTTTCTAAAGGGTTACAATCAGAAATTAAGAGTGACAATTTTAGTAAGCTTCTAAATCGAAAAATCATTTGCCTACATAAAACGATCCGTATCTCTATGCTCTAACATAGTTTCCTTATGCGTGTTTGGTACAAGGGGTGACTTATTCTAAAGGGTTGCAATCAGAAAGGTAGGAAAACTTATCTAGTAAGCTCCTAAATCGAAAAATCATTTACTTACATAAAACGATCCGTACCTCTTTGTTCTAAAATAGTTCTCTAACGGGTGTATGGTAAAAGGGGTGGTTTTTTCAAAAGGGTTGCAATCAGAAATATAGAGTGACATATCTAGTAAGCTCTTAAATCGAAAAATGACTTACATATATAAAACGATCCGAATCTCTATGCTCTAACATAGTTCCCTTACGAGTGTATGGTATAAGGGGTGGCACTTTCGAAAGGGTTGCAATCAGAAATAAAGAGTGACATATTTCGTAAGCGCCTAAATCAGAAATTTATTTTCTTAAATAAAACGATCCGTATCTCTATGCTTTAACATAGTTCCCTTATGCGTGAATAGTACAAGGGGTGGCTTTTTCTAAAGGGTTGCGATCAGAAATATAAAGTGACATGTTTATTAAGCTCTTAAATCGAAAAATCATTTATCTACATAAAACGATCCGTATCTCTATGCTCTAACATAGTTCCCTTATGCGTGTATGGTACAAGGGGTGGCTTTTTCTCAAGGGTTGCAATCAGAAATAAAGAGTGACATATTTAGTAAGCTCCTAAATCAAAATATGATTTACCTACATAAGACGATCAGCATCTCTATGCTCTAACATAATTCTCATAGGCGTGTATCGTACAAGGGGGTGGTTTTTTCTAAAGGGTCACAATCTGAAACATAGAAAGACTTATTTAGGAAGCTCTTCGAAAAATCATTTACAAACATAAAACGATCGGTACATCTATGCTACAAAATAGAATTCTAAGACACTAGAAATGAATGTATTCAGTTGAATAGAATGAAAAATTGCTTTGAAAAGTGAAAGATCCGTAACAAAAGTTTTATCTCAATTCCGGTCGGTTCGGGGAATCGAACCGGCGTCCCTCTGATCAAAGTTTATATGGTTAACCATTTAACCAACTCAACCAGCGACGAGATAAAATTTTGTTTTTGGACGATCCGACTTAACATCACAATTATTTAATTCATTTTTAATGTCAATTTTTTGTCTTATTTATTTATTCTACGAACACGTTTTACCGTTCTTCATACCTCAACTAAGTTGACATTGAATGAAGAACATTATGGATCTACGAATATGGGAGACAAATCCCAACTAGTGGAGAATGGCCACTAACCAATTTAAATTCAAGATTTTATTAAGAGTTTAGCAATGGATCTAACCATTATGTAGTTTAGAATTCTAAGACACTAGAAATGAATGTATTCAGTTGAATAGAATGAAAAATTGCTTTGAAAAGTGAAAGAATTGAGATAAAACTTTTGTTACGGATCTTTCACTTTTCAAAGCAATTTTTCATTCTATTCAACTGAATACATTCATTTCTAGTGTCTTAGAATTCTAAACTACATAATGGTTAGATCCATTGCTAAACTCTTAATAAAATATTGAAGCTACAAAATAGTTTTCTTACGCGTTTATGATTAGAGGGGTGAAACTTTCTAAAGGGTTGCAATCAGAAACGTAGAATGACATATTTAGTAAGCTCCTAAATCGAACAATGATTAACCTACATAACACGATCAGTACCTCTATGCTTTAATATAGTTCCCTTATGCGTGTATGGTACAAGGGGTGGCTTTTTCTAAAGGGTTGCAATCAGAAAAATAGAGTGACATATTTAGTAAGCTCTTAAATCGAAAAATCATTTACCTCAATAAAACGATCAGTATCTCTATGCTCTAACATAGTTCCCTTATGCGTGTATGAGACAAATGGTGGCTTTTTCTATAGGGTTGCAAACAGAACGATCAGTAACTCTATGCTTAAACAAAGTTCCCCTATGCGTGTAAGGTACAAGGGGTGGCTTTTTCTAAAGAGTTGCAATCAGAAATATAGATTGACATATTAAGTGAGCTCCTAAATCGAAAAATCACTTACCTACATGAAACGATCAGTATCTCTTAGCTTTAACATAGCTTCCTTATGCGAGTATGGCACAAGGGGTGGCACTTTTTCAAAAGGGTTGCAAACCAGATATTAAGAGTGACAATTTTAGTAAGCTTCTAAATCGAAAAATCATTTACCTACATAACACGATCCGTATCTCTATGCTCTAACATAGTTCCCTTACGAGTGTATGGTACAAGGGGTGACTTTTTCTAAAGGGTTGCAATCAGAAAGGTAGAAAAACCTATTTAGTAAGCTCCTAAATCGAAAAATCATTTACTTACATAAAACGATCCGTAACTCAATGCTCGAAAATAGTTCTCTTACGCGTGTATGGTACAAGGGGTGGTTTTTTCAAAAGTGTTGCAATCAGAAATATAGAGTGACATAGTTAAAAAGCTTCTAAATTGAAAAATGACTAACTCTATTCTTTAACATAGTTCCCATACGCGTGCATGCTATAAGGGGGTGGCACTTTCGAAAGGGTTGCAATCCGAAATATAGAGCTACATATTCAGTAAGCTCCTAAATCGAAAAATGGTTTACCTACATAACTCGATCAGTATCTCTATGCTTTAAAATAGTTCCCTTATGCGTGTATGATACAAGGGGTGACTTTTTCTGAAGGGTTGCAATCAGAAATATAGAATGACGTATTTAGTAGGCTCCTAAATCAAAAAATTATTTGCTTAAATGAAACGATCCGTATCACTATGCTTTAACATAGTTTCCTTATGTGTGTATGGTACAAGGGATGGCTTTTTCTAAAGGGTCGCAATCAGAAATAAAGAGTGACATATCTAGCAAGCTCCTAAATCAAAATATGATTTACCTCCATAACACGATCAGCATCTCTATGCTTTAACATAGTTCTCTTAGGCTTGTATCGTACAAGGGGGTGGCTTTTTCTAAAGGGTCACAAACAGAAACGTAGAAAGACTTATCTAGGAAGCTCTTAAATCGAAAAATCATATACCTTCATAAAACGATCGGTACATCTTTGCTACAAAATAGTTTTCTTTCGCGTATATGATAAGAGGGGTGAAACTTTCTAAAGGGTTGCAATCAGAAACGTAGAAAGATCTATTTAGTAAGCTCCTAAATCGAACAATGATTTACCTACATAACACGATCAGTATCTCTATGCTTTAAAATAGTTCTCTTATGCGTGTATGGTACAAGTCTGTCTGTGCTTTAACATAGCTTCCTTATGCGAGCATGGTACAAGGGGTGGCTTTTTCTAAAGGGTTGTAATCAGAAATATAGAGTGACATATTTAGTAAGCTCTTAAATCGAAAAATCATTTAATAACATAAAAAAATCCGTATCTCTATGCTCTAACATAGTTCCCTTATGCGTGTATGATACCAGGGGTGGCACTTTTTAAAGGGTAGAAAATCAGAAATATAAAATGACACATTTAGTAAGCTCCTAAATGCGATCTTAATCCGCACCCTTAAATATTTTGGTGTCGAGTATGTTTAACATAGTTCCCTTATGCGTTTTTCACCCAAATGGGTGGTTTTTCTTCTAAAGGGTTGCAACTGAAAAATAAACAGTTGCCCTTTTCTATGTTTTTTTTAATTCAAGAATTACATGTAGTAAAAAAATTTTTAATTTAATGTTATTTTTTGTGTCATCTCCGTTTGCAAACTAGTTTTGGGGTGGTTTTAAGAATAGTGGTGGAGCTCTAAAATCAAAAGTATACAGCCCTAAGAGCTCCTAAATAGCTCCTAATTCTGAGCCTATTAACGATCCCCTAGGGCTATTTTTAAGGTGTGGGGGGCTGAGTGAACGTTCACTCAGCCCCCCCAATTTCAAATGAAGATTTCTGCTTAGGGGGTTGAGTTGAAAATTTTATTCTTGCGTTTTTTGAAAGCTCCTAACTAGCTCCTAATTCTGAGCAAAATTTTTTTTTATTTTTGCGTGGTGAGGGGGCAGCTGAACAGAGGTTATTATTTTTTATAGAAAAAAAAGGGAACATGTTATAATATATATATGTATATTAGTATATATCTATATATGTATATGTGTCTTGGCTAAGAGTGTGTACATGATAGACATATTATTTGTACGACGTTTAGGCCTCTCCTATTTAATAAATATAATTAATTATAAATAGTGTCTTAATGATTTAAATAAAAGTCCTAAACATTACAATAGGTATATTCGCTATCCTTGAACAATATATTAAGAAAAAACGTTTCTAAAATATACTGCTTCCGTCGTGAAACAAAACAGGCTTCGTGCCTGATATATATATATATATATATATGTATATATATATATATATATATATATATATATATATATATATATATATATATATATATATATATATATATATATATATATATATATATATATATATATATATATATATATATATATATATATATATATATATATATATATATATATATATATATATATATATATATATATATATATATATATATATATATATATATATATATATATATATATATATATATATATATATATATATATATATATATATATATATATATATATATATATATATATATATATATATATATATATATATATATATATATATATATATATATATATATATATATATATATATATA
Source organism: Diogma glabrata (assembly GCA_963693315.1). Classification (NCBI taxonomy): domain Eukaryota; kingdom Metazoa; phylum Arthropoda; class Insecta; order Diptera; family Cylindrotomidae; genus Diogma; species Diogma glabrata. The sequence goes on along the minus strand of OY856188.1, from coordinate 150,584,065 downwards.
TATATATATATATATATATATATATATATATATGTAGGAAACATCAAGACCAAATATGGTCAACCCTAAAGTAGAATTAAATCAAAGAAAAGACTTCGTTAACTCAACCCCGGTTTAACGAATGAAGATAAAAAAGAAGAATGTAATATAGTATTAGAGTGACCGGAGAACTGAAAACTTGTATTTGTGATTTTAAATTAGCATTTGTGATTTGTATTTGTGATCGAAGTATTAAAGAATTTGTATTTGTGATTCTTTCGTTTAATTAAAGAATGTGTATTTGTGATTTTTTCAGTTCATTAAAATATATCTAATAAATAAATAATTCAATGTGTTTTGATTAAACGACAATTAAATCAATTCCTACATATATTATATGATAAAATAATATATATGCATATTTTATGATAAAATGCGATCGAGAGAGAAAAGTAAAGATAGTATACCCATGCAGACATTACTGAGAACAATATATTATAGTCAATGTCAACCAAGCAGAGTTATGAAACGCGAATACCATAACTTATTTAGGTTCCACAACAACATCCTAAAACCAATCTGCTGTAGGAATATTTAAAGCGGTCTCTTTGTGCTTAAAGAATATATCACAGTATTGAAATATGTATTAGCTTTATAATGAATTGTGATTTATAATAAATTGTACTCCATTCTGGTTTTGAAATTCTGGTGATGTTACGAAATAAATGCGTTGTGTATCTTTAAAATATGTTTATTGCTTTTTACCGTCTTGTAAAGATTTTTTGCAGTATTTTAAATAAAACAAAAACCAAAATACACTATCAAGCATTAGATCCAGATTTATGATACGATACAAATTATATCATAAACAAAACAAACACATTGGTGTTTATTTAAAAAAAAAAGATTTTAATACAATTTAAACCAACACGTTACATTTGATGTGCTTTTTCAATATCCCATTTTTCATTTCGTCGATTTATCATGGCATTCAACCAATTTCTCTGGCATACATTCTAAATACTTCGGGCTAAATTTATAATATATCGGACATTTCATTTTCAAAATATTTTTATCGTCATTATAACATAAATAATACCCATCACAGTTATTTATTTTTGTCCAAAATCGATGATTTTTCGAACTCCTACATTGTTTGATTAAATCATCATTTTCATTATAACTACTTCTTACATGTTTTAGGATCAACCGTCGGTTCCGATTTACATAATTTCTTATATTTCTCGTAGTGCCAAGCAAAACACATGCACGACGTGCCGCATCAAAAACTCTATTACAACCACATTTCATATGTTTTATCCAATATCCATTGCCATCATTACTAACATCGCAATACCAAAATAATGTCTTATTATTAGGATCTGGAAAAAATCCAAAACTATTACACTCAAATTCGGGTTCATTCGTTGTAACTGACTGTATAGTTGTTGTTGTCATGATTAATGTTATTTCTTCATTATCATCTCGCTGTCCACTTGATTCTGTGGATATATCTTCTGATGAAATATCATTATTATTATTATTACGTTTACATGTTTTTTTACAATTGTTATCCATTTGGCTGGTTGTTGTTACATCGGTTGGTGAACAGTATGCTGGATTATCTTCATCACATATTGTATCATCATGGCATTCTCGTATTATTTCAGGATAATCAGTTTGTCCATCTGAATCATATATACTGCAAATTTGAAATGAATGCGTATCAATACAACGGAAACCATATTGTCCACATGCAAGCAATATTGGTGTTGTTGTTTCTATTTCAGACTGGTTACAGCATTTGTCCATTGTCTCATCATTTTTGACAGTTTTAAATAGAAAAAGAAGAAGAAAATATTTTATCTGAAATAATATCAAACAGTTTAGATCCTTCAACGACTACAAATATGCAACATACCATGATTTAATTATTAATAAAAAATAAATATTATGGTCAGGATATATCAATATGAAATGGAAAATGCTACTATAAAAAATATTTTTAAATTTTTTCTGTCAATTCATGAAACATTTCAAAAATGTTTTTGATAGAAAAATTATGTTTATTTGTGTTTTCCTAAAATAAAACGCAATCTTGTTTTTAATTTAATTGTTTTATTAAAATTAATTTTGCAATTGTTATTACAAATGTTCAAATATTAAAATAGGTTTTTCAAATATTAAGTTTAATTATTAGTATTTTAAAACTTCAATAATTTTGGAAAAGAAAACTGCTAATTTATTTTTACGTTTTATATTCAAATTACAACTAATGTCATGTTCAATTACACATGCACGTTTTTCAAAAGAAAACCATGTATGGTTTGGACATTTTAATATTTCTGACTGCATGATACCATTAAAATTTAATTTACAAGCAAGGTAGGTGCTGCAGTCAGTTCCGTATTTATCTTGGAATAACCCTTCCGATGGGCAAAAATTATCTATGTCTTCTGCAAGTTTTGAAAATGAATTTGAATTGCAAGTAAACGTAGAATCTGGAACACAACCTTTTGTTACAAGCGCAAAAACAGTTCCAATTGGGCAACGCTTTCTAGCAACGGAGATTCTTCCATTATCCATGGCCGAACACTCATAATAAAAAGAACAATCTCTAACAGAGAGATCAACAAATACTTCATTTCCTTGACACACAATTTCAGATAAAACTATAGAATTACTTTTATTAGAGTTATCTTGACATAGGTACTCTGCAGGTAGCACGCATCTTCTCTCATTTGGTGAGAATACTGTTCCTGATGGACAGTTTCGTTTACCGGATGCGAAGGTTCCATCACTAAGTTCTGTGCAGAGAATGTAAGTTGAACAATCATCTGAATCTAGATCTTTGTATCTTCCGCTTCCTTGGCATGCGATATCGGAAATCACATTCGATGTAGGTGTTGAAATTTCTGTAGACTCAGCAATTTTGTTACTTGGGCATTGATACTCCGCTGACAACACGCATCGATTATCATTTATTGAAAAAACTGTTTCAGATGGGCAATGTCGTTTAGCAGATGCGTAAGTTCCATCACTAAGTTCTGTACAGAGAATATAAGTTGAGCAATTATCTGAAGCTTTATCTGGGAATCTTCCGTTTCTATGGCATAAGAAATCTGTAATCACATTCGCTGTGGTATTTGGTACATCTGTGGGCTGATTTCCACTTAGACATTTGTAGTCGGCTTGTAGTACACACCGTCTGTCGTTTAATGAAAAAACTGTTCCCGATGGACAGTTTCGCTTACCAGATACATAGGTTCCGTCACTAAGCTCTGTACAGAGAATGTAAGTTGTACAATTATCTGAATCTGGATCTATAAATCTTCCATTTTCTTGACATGCGATTTTGGGCATCACACTCGATGGTATTGTTGCAATTTCTGTAGGAACAGTTATTTCGGTACTTGGACATTGATAGTCCGCGGGCAGCATGCATCGTTTATTATTTGGTGAGAAAACTGTTCCAGGTGGACAGTTTTGTTTACCATATGCGTAGGTTCCATCGCTTAATTCTGTACAAAGAATATAAGTTGAGCAATTACCTGCATCTTTATCTGCGAATCTCCCATTTTCTTGGCATATGAAATCTGTAATCACATTCGCTGTGGTATTTGGAATTTCTGTAGGTTGATTTTTACTTGGACAGTTATAGTCTTCTTGTAGCACACATCGCTTATTGTTTAGGGAGAAAACTGTTCCCGATGGACAGTTTCGCTTACCAGATGCATAGGTTCCGTCACTAAGCTCTGTGCAGAGAATATAAGTTGAACAATTATTTGAATCTGGATCGATGAATCTTCCGCTTTCTTGGCATACGATATCGGATATCATATTCGATGTAGTTGTCGAAATTTCTGGAAGTTTAGTTATATCTTCACTTGAGCATTGATATTCCGTTGGTGATACGCATCGTTTATCGTTTGGTGAGAAAACTGTTTCAGATGGACAATTCTGTTTACCTAAAGCGTAAGTGCCGTCACTTATTTCTGTACAGAGAATATAGGTTGAACAATTTCCGGAATCTGGATCTGTGAATCTACCGTTGGCTTGGCACAAGATATCGGAAATCCCAGCCACTGTAGTTGTTTTAAGTTCTTCCGGCTGAATTTCACTTTGACAGAGGTGATCCGCTGGTAGTACACATTGTCTATTATTCGGAGAGAAAACTGTTCCAGATGGACAGTGTCGTTTACCAGAAGCGTAGGTTCCATCACTGAGCTCTGTACAGATAATGTAAGTTGAACAATTTTTTGAATCTGTATCTATAAATCTGCCACTACCTTGACATACAATATCGGGAATCATATTCGTTGTAGTAGTTATAATTTCTGTAGGCTCAGTTAACCCCTCACTTGCACATTGATAGTCCCCTGGTAATACGCATCGTCTATCGTTTGGCGAGAAAACAGTGTCAGAGGGACAGTTCCGTTTAGCAGATGTGTAGCTTCCGTCATTTAATTCTGTGCAGAGAATGTAAGTTGAACAATTATCCGAATCTGGATCTGAATATCTTCCGTTTCCTTGGCATTTGAAATCTGGAATCAAGTTTGGTGTGATATTTGGAATTTCTGTAGATTTAGTTATACCTTCACTTGGACATTGATATTCCGTTGGTAGCACGCATCGTCTCTCATTTGGTGAGAAAACTGTTCCAGATGGACAGTTCCGTTGTCCTGATACGTATGAACCGTCACTAAGTTTTGTACAGAGAATGTAAGTTGAACAATTTACGGAAAAAAAATCCGTTAGTCTTCCGTTTTCTTGGCAAACGATATTAGAAGCAACATTTGATGTAGTTGTTGGTTTTTCTGTAGGCTCAGGTACATCTTCACTTGGACATAGATAGTCCGCTGGCAACACACATCGTTTATCATTTGGCGAGAAAACTGTTCCAGATGGGCAGTTTTGCTTACCAGATGCATAAGATCCATCACTTAATTCTGTACAGAGAAAGTAAGTTGAGCAATTTTCTGTATCTGTATCTGGGAATCTCCCGTTTCTATGGCATATGAAATCCGTTATTACATTGTCGGTGGTGCTAAGAATTTCTGTTGGTTCAGTTATATCTTCACTAGGACATTGATATTCCGTTGGCAGTACGCATCGTTTAACATTTGGTGAGAAAACTGTACCAGATGGACAATTTTGTTTAGCAGATGTGTAAGTACCGTTAATCAATTCAGTACAAAGTATGTAAGTTGAGCATTTCTGTGAATTTTGGTCCACGAATCTTCCATTTCCTGTGCAAATTGATTCTAAAACTTTTTTATCACAAGAAAAATTTTCAGCTACAACGCAGGTTTTATCTTCATTTGAAAATAATGTGCCATTTGGACAGAAAACTTTTCTTATATGTAACTCTTTAACCATGTTTGCACAATAAAAATAACTGGAACAATCATTCACATCTTGATCAGGAAATCTTCCATTTTCCTTACAAACTCCATCATTTGCTTGGAAACTAATTAATTCGTTGTTACTGACACACATTGATTCGACACTAGAATAAATTGAGTTTTCCGGACAAAATAGAAACTCTTGGATCAATTTGCCATTATCGGTTTGAATACATTGCACTAAATTTCCTGGATCATCATCATAGTTAAAATGTCCTGGACCTGGACATTCAAATCCATTGCACTTGTAAAATATCTACAACATGATCAACTATTTTATATAAATTTTCTTAACTATTTTTTTTATGTACTTACAGAAAAACTTGTTAAAATTGTTATGAAAAACTTTAACATTTTTAATTTATTTTGATTATTTGCTTCTTTCTTATCGTGTTAAGCTTAGGTAATTTTGATAAAATTGTCTGTGGTTGAGATACGAATTAATTTTTGCGAAAACTTTCGATCCTTTTATAGAAAAAAAACTTTACTCTAATCTAATATATGTACGTTGAATGTGAGTTAATGTTAGGTTGGTAATAATGCATTGGCTCATAGAAAACAATTGAAATTTATTTTGTTTATAATGGAATGTTAATTCGGACTGTGGTTAGAATCTTGGAATGAAAGAGTCCTTTGTAGGATAACAAATACTTATCCAAAACTGTTAGCTTGTCAAGGATTTTGAAAAACATTTGTTTGGTAATAAAGACTTTAGTACATATGTAGACCGATGGGATTATTCGCTGTTTCATTAGTGTTTAAGTTAACTAAAGCGACCGGAACATACTAGCGGAAATTTTACCTTTCATTTTCATACGGACAGATTTCAACAGATTTCAACATATCCAAAATAAATCAAATTTTATTAAACCTAATCATAACAATTGATTACTTGTTAATTCTAACAAAACAATAAAACTATAAATTTAATTGCATTCTTTTCTAATAAAAATGTAATCATAATAAACCAGTTTAGGATACACGCCCAATTTTATTTAATTATAAAAGATAATTTTTTAAATTTTCGTTTATATATTCTTCAATTTTGCAAATACGATTAAAATATTTAATTTTATTTTAAGTAATACGCCGACATTTTTCAATATATGAATGATAAGAACAAAGTTTTAGGCAAAGAAAATGTGACAAACTTAAGCACATAAATACTTAATTCTTAAGTCTCTCTAGCTCTGATTAAACTATCTAGGGGCTCGTTGTTTGGTTTTTACCTATAAATTCAAGAGCAATATTTTTGTCCCGATATTTCGCTTCGGGGTTCCAAATTTCATTGTGACCGATCGAGGGTCACAATTTGAATCTCAACTATATTCCGAACTTTCAAAGCTGTTAGGTTTCAAACATCGACGAACCACAGCTTATAATCCAAAATGCAATGGCGTGAAAACTGGCCCACACGCATGAAAACTGTGAATTAAAAAATTAAAGGAACTTGTAGAGGAATAAACGGAGAGGAAGATCGAACTCGCGAGCTCTCCCCAGCAACGATATATGAGACAGAGTCTAAAAATCCTAAAATCTACACTCTGGAACCTCCCGAATGATGAATAAAGGGTCTACTTGTAGCTCCCCATCTTCGTTTTGAATAGCAGTCGATCTAGTTTGAGGGCCCTTCTTTAAGGTTTTAACCTGTTGAAAGAAGTTACGCGATTGATGTTCCTTATTTAAGCTTTCAATCTCCTCACACTGTCTCTTCCACCATTCTCTCTTCGTTCGTCTACATTGTTTTGTAACGGCTTGTCTTGCCAGTTTATAGTTCTTCTCCGTGGACCTGGTGTTGCGTCCTTGTAGATTTCAGATAGCAATCCTATTTGTATTGAATAGCGTCAAGGCATGCTTGATCCATCCATGGCTTCTGGGAGTGGTTCTGTGGTCGTCCAAGTATTCCCTCAGCAGCGCTTAAAACAGCATCTTTGAGCAAATACCATGACTTATCTACGTTTCCCTTAATGGTTTCTGATTTATCCAATGTTTCGGCATGTATGGTTTTGATATCTCTCTTCCGTTTCAGCATTCTATAATGATAAGATGTTAAAACGTTTCCGTTGATTGAATTTTTGAATGCTTGGGTTTGGGAAGTGGAACCGTATCGTAGCACATACAAGGAAGTGGTCACTTCCAATATTTGCACCTCTAAAGGATCGCACATCCAGAACGCTCGAAAAGTTACTAGAACGTGATCAATTTGATTTCGAGTGTTTCCATTCGGTGAGACCAAAGTCTGCTTAAAAATCGATCGATGCGGAAAGAACGTACTGGCAATTCTCAAATTATTTGATAATGCAAACTCAGTCATTCTCTCATCATTATCATTCGACTTCAAATGCAGGCTGTTGGGACCCACCACATTTCCATAAGAGATATCTCTTCCAACCTGCCCATTAAAGTCCCCAAGAACCATAATGAAGTCGCGTGTTGGCGTTCGTTCCATAACCTCTTCCAGTGCTACGTAGAACTTATCCTTCTCGTCGACGGTCTTAGCTTCAGTAGGTGCATGCACGGCAATAATAGAAATATTGTTATATGTACCGCGTACACGTACGTAGCAGATCCTTTCACTGACCGGGATGAATTTCATCACGGTTTCTTGTATGCGTGCACCAACAAGAAAGCCAGTTCCAAATTCTCTTCGAGAAGGATGACCACTATAGTATAGAGAGTGACTATCCAAATCTTGTTTTCTGATTATCGGCTGTCTAATTTCTTGCAGAACAATAATATCCATCCTATACCTCTCAGCCTTTGTTTTTAGACTTATAAGAGCATCTGGAGCACTCAGGCTGCGCACGTTTCACGTTCCGATTCGGTAGTCTGGTCCTTTTTCACGTCCAGGCAAAATTCTATTTTGAAATCCGGGTCTGTTATTCTCTTTCTGATTTCCAAATTTAACAAAGTTTTTTTTCCGGGGTTAGGGTGTTAACCTTAGGCCCAACCCAAATTTTCGTGAATGGGTTCGTTCTGCATATTAAGGTCACCAGAAACAACCTTTTTACACGTTTATATAGCGAGCCGTTTGATCCACGACAGACGCCCGCTCCAAGCCTCGCCAATTCGCCGTGGTGTAGCGTCATTGACTAAGCAGTTTTACTCTGCTTGTCTCCAATACACCAACCTAATTCTGTCAGCATTATCCAGGCAGCACGACGTGGACGTCGAATTTCGGATTTCGCTACCCGGTTGGAAATCGGTGCCAAGCCCGAGACATATTAGTCGGTTTTTCGTCAATGTGGCACCGACTTCGAACAGTTTTGTACTACAAATAACTTTTAAAATATAATAACTATTATAACAACTATAATAATTATAATAAAAAGTAACTATTTTAATATACTAACTTTTTTTTTTTATACTAAGTTAGACATGTTTAGTGTTAATTTAAATAAATTATAAATTAACGTCTCTGAATATCCGAAGATACCATGCCAACTGTGGATTGTGGAAATGGATTATGTTTCTTTAAGAAATTGGTGGACATGGACTTTAAAAAGTTGGGGATTAAAATAATCAGGGAAAACCCATAAGGGCAAGGAATTCCAAAGATAAGAAACTCGGTTGAAAAAATCACGTTGAAAAGCGACAGTTCTACATTTTGTTATTTGAACGGTGAATGGGTGGACCATGGCTGATGCTCTGGTTGAACGAGAAAAAATAGCGGGTTTGGGTGGTATTGATTTGATCTCCTCTGAAAAGTACTCATTCATAATGTATTTGTAAAATATCGTCAAATCAGCGACATTTCTTCTATGCTGTAACGAATCAAGCTCGTTTGTAAGATTTGAATTGCCGATCAATTTAATTGCTTTCCGTTGGACAGTGTCTAGACATTTTAAAGAAGTTGGGTATGCACCACCCCAGATGTGAGAACAGTACACCATGCAGGGGCGAATAAATGATTTATATATTAAAAGAAGCTGTTCGCTATTGAAAAACTTACGACAACGCCCTAGATATCCTAACTTTTGAACCGCGCTCTTAGCAAGATTGAAAATGTGAGTATTCCATTTCATATCATTTTCAACCTCAACCCCCAAAAGTTTGATAGATTCCTTTTCTTCTAGATCGTTAAAATCAAATTTTAATGGAAAAGGGTTAGATGTAGATGATCTTGTAAAGTGGCAAAACTGTGTTTTACTTGCATTGAATTCTACACTGTTTGTATGACCCCATTCTAAAATTGTTTTAAGATCAGAGTTTAAGGAATCCGTCAAATTAGATCTATGGTTATTAATAACATCAGACGCCCGTTGCCTTTGTGTTTCATGGGATGCATGTAGCGTACTATCATCGGCGAAACTATGAATGGAATGAACGGTGGAATCTAACAAGTCGTTGATATTTATAAGGAAAAGGGTGGGAGATAAAGATGATCCTTGAGGCACTCCTGCGTTGGTAGAAAATGTTTCCGATGATATCCCGTCGATATTTACTCGAAACTCTCTCCCAGTTAAAAAGTTTTGAATCCAAGAAATAAGTTGTTCTTCAACACCATAACATCTCCTTACATATAAGATTGTCATGCCATACTTTGTCAAAGGCCTTGGATATATCCAGTGCAATTCCAAATTTTTCACCATGGTGCTCGAGCGACTTGTTCCAGACATGTGTTACATAAGATAGCAAATCTCCAAATCTCCCGCATTTTCGTTATAATTATAATTATAAAAAATATGGTTTTTTCCAATTTTCTGAATAACGGTATTTTTCACATCATAAAAAAAATTATGGGACCCTTGTAGTGGATCTTCCCAACCCACCACATATCCACGACGAACGCCAAACAAACGACATGCAATTCTACATCAATCCCCATCCATCCTACAACCCTCAAAAACTCAGCAACAGCTAAATACAAACAAGTTAAACCAATCTAAATCAACGTTACTACAAAGTAACCAAATCCAAATAAAATCTCCCTAGACTAAACAAACTTCAATTAACACTTACTACAATGTAAGTAACAATGTTCGATTATAATCCTCAAAACCAATTAATATTCAAACCCAAACAAATCAAACTAGACTAAACAAACTTTAATTAACACTTACTACAATGTAAGTAACGACTTTCAATCATAATCCTCAAAACCAATCAATATTTAAACCCGCACAACCCAAATTAACATAAACAAATCCTAAACCAAAACTTACTACAAAGTAACCAAATCCAATTAAAATCTCCCTAGACTAAACAAACTTCAATTAACACTTACTACAATGTAAGTAACAATGTTCGATTATAATCCTCAAAACCAACAATCCAAACCAGACTAAACAAATTTTAATTAGATCCAGCTGCACATCTCATAATCTAAAATCCAATCAATATTTCATTTAAACAAACAAATCTCAATTCATATAAAATTCTTAAACCAAATATTTTTAATTGAAAACCATTATAACAAAAAACATAAAAATTTTCCCTAGCACACGCCAACTAAAGAATTCCAACAAAACAACCAACTTAAATTTCATTTCCTTTTCAATAATTAAAATTCAAAATTAATTCTCATAAAAATAGTCTATATGACAAAAATTTTACAAACAAAATAACTAAAATCGACCAATTTTAACGAAAATTATCCAAAACATTGTTGTTTTAACGGAAATCAAACATATTGAATTCTAAGTTTTTCTATAAAAATTAATTACAAAATGCTGAAACAATGCATTCCATTTATTTTAAAGTTATTTGAATGTTAGAAATTTACTATATATAGAAGGAAATTTCCAACATTCAAGAGAGTCTAATTTAAAACCGACACGCGCCGGTACGTGAGAAGTGAGGCTACGAAACGAAAGCCCAAGTAAAAGTGAAATTGTTTTGAATTCAGGGAAAGCCCTTTTCCCAACAACAAAGTAAAAGTGATAAAACTAGAATCAGTGATAAGTGCCTAAATATTCTTGTAAAAGTGTTTAAAGGAAAACTATTTCCATTTTTTTTAACTAAATCCAAATAGAGATTTGAATAAGAATCAGTTCAACTCTACCAAATAAATTCTAATCATAATTTTAAATATTTGATCTTGTAAAAGTGTTTAAAGGAAAATTATTTAACTAAATCCAAAGAGAGATTTGAAGAAGAATTATTTCAATTCTTCCAAATAAATTCTAATCATAATTTTAAATAATTGAGTTTGTAAAAGTATTTGAAGGAGAATTATTTCCATAAATAAAAGTACAAAATAACCCAAATAAAGGTTCGAAAGGGAATTGAATCAATTCTCTCAACTAAACAAATAATCTAACAATAGTTGTAAAGGTGTTCAATTAAATAACCAAAGTGATCAATAAACGAACCAGTGTAAAAGGAAAATAAAACTGTTTTCAATCTAAAATTCGAGAGAAATACCAGCATCTAGCGGGGACCACAAGAGGGAGTAACACCAGGGTTTATAAGATTTTCAGGTTTCGAACGCGGAAGCAGCAAGCCGGTAGCTCTAAAAACTTAGAAGGGCCGCACGAACCCCCACAATTGACTCAGTCGGTATCTCATTACTCCAGAGGTACCACCTGAACTCCCACACCCTTTCGGAATAAACCCAAATAGAATACAATTTAAATCATCCAAATCGAACGAGCCGTTTTTGAGAAATCGGTGAACATACATAAAAAAAAACCCACAATGAAACACAGAACCTCCTTCTTTTTTGAAGTCGGTTAAAAATAATAATAATAAAAAATAGTTCAGAGACATATAAAATTTCTGAAGAAATGAAGGTTGATTTAATTTCCATATTTTAATGCGATTTTAATTATTTCAGTATCCCTAATGCATTAAAAACTTAAGAGCACAACACAATTAACAATTTAATTAATTATTGTTTTCAAAAATTCACTTTTAAAACACTTTTAATTGCAATCAAATAACCACATTTGCAAGGGAAATCAATAAATTTTTAAGATTTTACATGCACAAATTTTGACGTTTAAAGTTGACGTTTAAGGAAAATACTCTATACTCTATAGATTCAAAAATATAAAATTATAATAGTTATTTATTATACAAGGGAAAAAAGTAGTAGATTTTAGCTCGAGGTTGTGTTGTCTCCCGACGCGAAGCGGAGGTAGACAAAAAACCGAGAGCTAAAATCTACAATTTTTCCCGTGTATAATACACTATTTTTTTCTGTGACTGGATAAATATTAATATAATTATTGAAAAAATAATATTAAACAAATATTACAATATGTATATTCACCACACCATACGAATTTTTTTTGAATAAAAACTTAAAATTAAGTTTCATTTTATTTGTCAAAACCAGTTATTAAAATCAAGAAGAAAACGGTATAACTTTTCATTAACATTAAAATAGTCATAAATGTTCATAAATATTCATAATATTCATCATTTATGTGTATATATGTATTTATATATATATTTTTATCTATCCGGGAAAAAAGTACATACTTTTTTCCCGGGGAAAAAAGTATTTTATGAAAAGTAGCATTTTTGCACCTGTCAGCAGAAGTAAAATGTTAAACTTTTTTCCCGTCACAGAAAAAAATAAATTTTCTTAAACAATTTTCCAATAAAAAAAATATTTTAAAAACTAACAAGAAAAAAATTACAATCATTTAAAGTCTAAAAATTAATAGAAATTATTTAAAATTATGAAACTTAAAATTACAAAAAAAAATCTAAAATTTTCAAAAAAAAATTAAAAAAATTTTCCAAAAAAAATTTATAATGTTCTATAAATTTCAAAAAAAATTTTAATATTTATGGGTAAAAAATTTCAAAATTTCAAAACAAAACAAAAAATTTTAAACATAGAAAAAAAATAACCTTTTTATATAACCTTTCCAACTCGCCAAGGCCAAACATATTTGTTTTTTCAAAATCTCCACTCTCAAGCCGCTCCGACCGCTAAGATAAACCGAAACCAAAAGAAATGAACAAAAATTCTTACCGGAATAACTCCATTTCACAGCAATAAAATAAAATATCCAGAATACAGTTTTTTTCATTCGTTCACACGAGTCCGTATCATAACGTCGAAAAATCGAATCGTTGAATCACCAGAAATCACAAAACCGAAAGTTCATATCAACGAATTTCATATCATTGAAAGTTCATTACATCGAAAAGTCATAGGACACCGAGAAATTTTTTTTTGTTTTGTTTTTTTTCGCAGAGCAGACCATAGAGTCTCTCGTTCGAGAGAGTCGTAGGCCTGCCTGAAATCAATGAAAAGTTGGATTGGTATCAGCATAGCTGTGTTCCAGTCCTGTGGCATGGTTTCAGTCCACCAGATCATTTGAAAAAGTTCAAACAATCTTAAGGATAGAGTTTCGCTACCATGTACAATCATTTCGGATGTTATATCGTCGATACCAGGTGCTTTATTGCGTTTGAATTTTGACAGCGCCGCGTCAAATTCCTCTTTGGTTGATTCGTCTACATGTACCTTTGACGCACGAATAAGCTTTGCTTGTCGCACCACTTGTTGCTGGTCACTTAAGTTGAGAAGATTCTCAAAATAAGAGGGCACATGTATCTAAAATATTTTTAAGGTCTACTTGTAGCTCCCCATCTTCGTTTTGAATAGCAGTCGATCTAGTTTGAGGGCCCTTCTTTAAGGTTTTAACCTGTTGAAAGAAGTTACGCGATTGATGTTCCTTATTGAAGCTGTCAATCTCCTCACACTGTCCCTTCCACCATTCTCTCTTCGTTCGTCTACATAGCTTTGTAACGGCTTGTCTTGCCAGCTTATAGTTCTTCTTCGTGGACCTGGTGTTGTGTCCTTGTTGACACTTCAGATAGCAATCTCTTTTGTATTGAATAACGTCAAGGCATGCTTGATCTATCCATGGCTTCTGGGAGTGGTTCTGTGGTCGTCCTTCCCTCAGCAGCGCTTAAAACAGCATCTTTGAGTAAATACCATGACTTATCTACGTTTCCATTAATGGTTTCTGATTTATCCAATGATTCGGCAGTTTGATATCTCTCTTCTGTTTCAGCATCCTTTAACGATGAGATGTTAAAACGTTTCCGTTGATTGAGAAAAAAAAATAGTTGTTTGTAATAAAAATGATGATTAATATTAATAAATTGGTAGTTAAAAATGACTAACTACGCCCGTAGTGAAATTTAGTTGTTTTAAATACATAAGGTACATAAGGTAATATGTACAATACTCTGTGTTGAAAAGTAATAATAGTAGTTTAATCAATGAGTGAATAATGAAGTAGTTTATTCTCAAGCAAAAGTTTAAAATTTGAGCGAGGCACGAGCGAGATACTTTATTCTCTGACAAAGAATTGTGTATTATAAAAAATAAAAACATTTTCTTCAATTAATAAATCTTTATTGTTTTAATTGATAAATCAAATTTCTTAATAAAAAAAGTCTGATGATAAAAAACGCCCTTCTCATACAATCAACCAAGTTCAACTAAACGAAATAAGAGAATTTAAATTAAAATTTGATTTTTGAACAAAACTTATCAAAGCAATTGTGATTATAATTTGAAAATAATTTTAATGAAATCAAAACAATTTGACCAATCGGAATCATACCAATTGAATAATGATAATTTTTTTATAGGAAAATTTTTATTAGACAATAGGTTAAGTTCATTAGGCTATAGGTTAGAAAACAATACAATAATACACACTACTTTTATCGAAAAAACATACAAATAAAGCTGATATAATTAAATGGAAGAGAATAAAATTTTTTATTATTTTTAATACAAAATTTTGTAAAACTTACTTTCGACGTAGTAATTTTAAATACAAAAGATATTGGTAATTTTAAGTCGTAATTGGCTTTACTATGTTTCTTTGTATAAATTAAAAGTACTATAGAGTTATTTTGTATACGATTGGTAATATAAACAATTGCTGAGATTAGTAGTTTTCACAACTATAAACAAAATATCGTAGTAATTTTAAAAATAACAAATATTGATTTTTTTTACCTACTGGTAATTACTACAGTTATTGAAAGTAGTAGAAACAATAACTTTTTTTCAAAATTAATTGTTTATTAAGGGCAATGATACATGTAAAAGAAATATCTTTCAGACATAAAAAATTTCGCATTTAATTGGTTGAGGGGCGATAACATTTTGTAAATTTCAAAAAAATATTTTTGACTGAAAGACAGGAAAAATATCTGTAAGATATAAAAACATAACCTAAAAAGATATTTTTTGCTTGACAGTTAAAACTGATTAACTGAAAAATTGATTTTAAAAGTAAGTTTTACCAATAATCAATTACAATTAACTTAATTTGATTATTTAATTACAATTAAAATAATTTGTTTACTTATTCATATAGATTTAGGCATTTTCACATTGGACCAAATTTTTATTTTTTTGTTGCGATTATCGCCTAATCTATATCTACATGAATAATTAAACAAATTATTTTAATTGTAGCTAAATGATCAAATTAAGTTAATTGTAATTGATTATTGGTAAAACTTACTTTCAAAGTCAATTTTTCAGTTAATCAGTTTTAACTGTCAAGCAAAAAATATCTTTCTAGGTTACATTTTTATATCTTACAGATATTTTTTCTGTCTTTCAGTCAAAAATTTTCTTTTTGAAATTTAAAAAATGTTACCGCCCCTCAACCAATTAAATGCGAAATTTTTCATGTCTGAAAGATATTTCTTTTACATGTATCATCGCCCTTATTTTTTTAGAAAAATGTTATAAAAATACTGACACGATATTTGTAACGAATTTTTTACGAGTTGTTTCTTCGATAATATCTTGTTTTTCAATTTCTTTTTTCATAATTTGAACAACACTCGTTGTCTTTACCATATAATTAAAAAATTGTGAAATCGATTTTATTTCATCGAACTCCACCCGTGATCCTACCAATTTGTTAGTTTGGGAACTACCAGGTGAGCTACAAAACGATGAAACTGTTGTAGCTGTAGCAACTAAATGAGGATCCTGAAAAATAAATTTAGTTATTTAAAATATTATTTTTAACAATAACAAATCCTCACATTTTCTTTCTTCCACTTTTTTACATTGCTACGGAATTCACTTTGAGTAGCCAATTCTGTAACAGGAAATAAACCATTGATGTCCTCATTTTCGATAAAAATTATAGAATTATATAATAATCGAGGTGGAGGTAATAATCGAGGAGGACATAATAATCAAGGTGGAGGTTGTGCTATCTACGTTATAAACAGTTTAAGTTCTGATATTTTGGCAGATGTAGCTGTTGGTGTTGATAATATTTTAGTAGTAGAAATAAGGCCATTAAAATGTAAGGTCATTGCTGTTTATCGAGTCAATGATAATAATTTAAATAATTTTTTACAAAAATATGATGAAATTTTATCTTGCTACAAAAATTCATATGTTGTAGGTGATTTTAATTCGGATTTATTATCAGAATCTAAAACAACTGTTCAAAATTATTTAGATATAGTTAACTCAAATGGATTTTTAATTTTAAATAAAAAACACTCTGATTTTGCAACCAGAATACAAAATTATCAAAATAGACAATCCACAACGATAATTGATCACACTTGTACTGATAGTATTCAAAAACAGATGCATCTTTCAATTTTGGAGTCATGTATAAGTGATCATAAAATAATTTTGTTTAGTGTTCAAACCAGAGTTGTGCCGTAGACAAAATAGATTACTTTACATGTATAGATTACGCATAGATTACGTGTAAATTACGCGAGATATTTTCGTGTAATCTATAATGTAAACTATAATGTAATCTATTTAATTGATATGTGAATTCTAAAATTTTTTAGTAATAAATTAACTTTTTTCAAGATCGCAAGATCTTGTTTTTGACAATATTATTGATCATGTATTTTAAGAAAAAATTTTCATAGGGATAATACAATATTTCCACATATTTCTTCTTAAATCAAAATTAATAGATAACGCCAAATTTACATAGATGACATAGATTACATGTAATGTAATCTATTTTAGATTACTCGTAAAGGAACCACCCTGGTTCAAACATTGAAAATAAAGCAAAATATTGAAAAGCCAAAATTAAAATATGTTATTGATTATGAAAAAATTAAAGTGGATGACGTTAAACTAAAAATTCAAAATTGTAACAGTTTCTTAGAACTTATGGATGTTTGTAAGAATATTATTGATACTTACAAGAAAACAATAATGCCCACAATTAAGAAAAATATTAATTATCCCTGGATTACAAAAACGATTATTGAACAAATTAAACTTCGTGATAAATTTTATAAGTTGAAATGTAAATATCCTTTCGAGAAATTTCGTTATATGAGACAGTTAATTAAAAAATTGATTGAAGTAGAAAAGAAAAAATATTTTGAAAATGAATTGATTACTGATGATTTTCGAAAACTATGGTTTTTTGTTAATAAATTTGTTATGAATAAAACAAAAGTACCAACTAAAATATCATTAAAAAACAAAAATGACATCTTAATTGAAGATCCAAAAGAAATTTGTAATATGTTTAATGAGTACTTTGTAAATTCTAAAGAATCCATAATTCCTAATAATAATATAGATTATAAAAATCTTAATTTTAATTCAAGTTCACAAACTATACTGAATATAGAGTTTACTACCGAACAAGAAATCCTCGAAATTATGAATAGCCTAAATAAAAAATCTGCTGTTGGATATGATAAAATATCAGCAAAATTTTCATTATTTTTAAAAGATTGTTTAGCGGACAAAGTCACTAAACTCATCAATGAATGTTTAAAAGAAAATCAATACATATGATCAATACCTTAAAACTGCTCAAGTAATACCATTACATAAAGGAGGCTCAAAAATTGAAATATCAAATTACAGGTGTGTTTCTGTGGGAACAACTTTTGCAAAAATGTTTGAGTCTGTATTGTTAAAACGACTATCTCATTATTGTAAAAGCAACAATCTATTTCACAAAAATCAATTTGGTTTTTGTGAATTTTCAAGTACAATTGCTGCAGTGGCTCAGTTAATAGTTCAAATAAGAAAGGGAACAGATGATGGACTATACACAGCTTGTTTGTTTGTTGACATCAGAAAAGCTTTTGATTCAATTTGTCATAAAAAATTGATCAGAAAATTACTACATATAGGACTATCAATTGAATACATACATTTTTTTATATCTTATTTAAACGAGAGAATGCAGTTTGTAAAACTAGAAAAGTTAATGGGAATTATTTAACTATTAAGCAGGGAGTACCTCAAGGCCCGTTACTTGGTCCACTTTTGTTTAATTTATACATAAATGATGTTTTTGATCTAACTCTTGATGGGTCTCTTCAAATGTATGCAGATGATATGGTTGTTGTGTATAGGGAAAAATCCATTGCCGATGTTTTTATAAAATTACAATCAGACCTGTTAAAAATAAATGATTGGGCAATCTAACTCAAGATCTCCACAATTTTTTCAGGGCATTTGTTGCTATCACCATCGATTCGGTGACCTTGCTCAAAAATACCATCCTGATTGTTCCCGATATTCAACATTCTCTTCTAACTCAAAAAACTAAATGGCTCACCGCATTTAGCGGAATGCGGTGACTGCCACAATAATTACCGTTTGATGGTTTATGATACCATCACTAATCTTAAACTTCTTATAACGATACCGGTGCCGAGGTATCGGTAATTCCAGCTACTTCCGCTCAGAAGCTCAGTGTGAAATCAGACTTCACTCTTATTGCTGCGAATTCTACTACCGTGTCTACTTATGGGACGAAAACTTTAACGTTGAGTTTAGGTCTTCGACGTTCATTCGTTCACTCTTTCATCATCGCCAGTGTCTCTGTTCCGATAATTGGCGCTGACTTTTTAAATAAATACGGTATTCTGGTTAAAACTAAACAGAAACGAATAATCGACCCACTGTCTGATATTTTCACATCAGCAGTTACAGCTCCTATCTCTAATCCTTCATTGTCCGTTCTTATCAATGATAAATTTTCTCGTGAAATTAACGAGCTTTTAAACGAGTTCAATGAATTAACCTTTGACTCAGGTCTCTCTTCAGCTGTGAAATACAACGTGACACATGCGATTATCACTACTGGACCTCCAGTCTCCTGCAAAACTCGCAGACTAGCAGCTGACAAACTTAAAGCTGCAAAGACTGAATTTGATTATATGCTAGAAGAAGGAATCTGTAGACCCTCTAGTAGTCAATAGTCCAGTCCACTTCACTTGGTCCAAAAGAAAACAGGTGGTTTTCGTGTTTGCGGTGATTACCGTGGCTTAAATAAAGTCACAGTCCCCGGCAAATACAAAATTCCTTTTCTTCAGGATTTTTCGCAACAACTTGCAGGTTGCACTATTTTCTCGACTATCGACCTAGTGCGAGCTTACCACCAAATTCCTATTGAGCCGTCTGATATTCCTAAGACAGCTATCTCTACACCATTCGGACTTTTCGAGTTCACACGAATGGGATTCGGTTTAAGAAACGCTGGTCAAACGTTTCAGCGAGATATGCACACCATTTTACGTGGTTTAGATTTCTGCTTCGTCTATTTAGACGATCTACTTGTCGCATCTAAGTCCTATGTCGAACACTTAGGACATCTTAAGGTCATCTTTCAAAAATTGCAAGATGCTGGTATGATCGTCAACCTTAACAAGTGCAACTTCGCACAACACGAAATTAATTTCTTAGGTCATACCATTGATTCTAGCAGCATTAGACCAACGAAAGAACGAGTGCATGTTATTTCCGATTTTCCCACTTCTCAAATGGTCAAACAACTACGTCAATTTCTTGGAATGATCAATTTCTATCGACGTTTCATTCCTCACGCTTGATCACCAAGCCATTTTAAATGATTTCTTAAAAGGCTCAAAAAAGAACGACAAACGACATATTAACTGGTCAGATTCTTCTCTTCAAGCTTTTACAAACTGTAAAAAGCAACTCATCGATGCTACGATGCTCGCTCATTCTTCTCTAGATGCCCAACTTGCTATTATGGTCGACACTTCCGACAAAGCAGTTGGTGCAGTCGTTCAACAACTGGTCACCGATTCATGGCAGCCTCTCAGTTTCTTTTCGGTTAGACTAACCGAAACTCAACAGCGCTACAGCGCTTATGATCGTGAACTTTTGGCAGCTTATTTAGCCATTAAACACTTTCGTTACCTTCTAGAAGGGCGAAATTTTTTTCCTATTCGCGGATCATAAACCTTTAATTTATGCATTGTCGCAAAATCCAGACAAAGCTAGTCCTAGACAGTTTAGACATCTGGATTTTATCAGCCAGTTTACAACTGACATACGGCATATTTCTGGAATTGACAATGTTGTTGCTGACGCCTTGTCACGCATTGATCAAATCCAACTACCTGAGAGCATCGACTATTCGGCAATTGTTGATGCTCAAGCTACTGATTCAGAGTTGAAGGAACTACTTTCGGAAAATAGCACGACGCTTAAATTCCAACAGTTTCCTCTATTCCTTCACTCTAACAAATTTATTTATTGTGACGTTTCAACGAGGAAATTTCGTCAGTTTATTCCAAAACAGTTTCGTCAAAGCGTTTTCGTGCAAATGCACAACGTTTCTCATCCCGGAATCAATTCTTCTATTAAATTACTGACTGACGCCGTGGTCTGGCCGTCAATAAAAAAAGATGTCCGGGAAATGACTCGAAACTGTTTAGTGTCAGAAATCAAAAGTTTCAAGACATCTCGATCTCCTCTATCTAATTATTCTTCAACTTCAGAACGATTTTCCGAAGTTCATTTAGATATTATTGGACCGATGCCTTCATCTGAAGGACAACGGTATTGTGTAACTCTGATTGACAGATACACAAGATGGCCCGAAGCAATCCCGGTCTCAGAAATTACGGCTGCAACTGTAGCCACTGCTGTTTATTCTGTTTGGATATCTCGCTTCGGGGTTCCAAATATCATTGTGACCACCCTGGTTCAAACATTGAAAATAAAGCAAAATATTGAAAAGCCAAAATTAAAATATGTTATTGATTATGAAAAAATTAAAGTGGATGACGTTAAACTAAAAATTCAAAATTGTAACAGTTTCTTAGAACTTATGGATGTTTGTAAGAATATTATTGATACTTACAAGAAAACAATAATGCCCACAATTAAGAAAAATATTAATTATCCCTGGATTACAAAAACGATTATTGAACAAATTAAACTTCGTGATAAATTTTATAAGTTGAAATGTAAATATCCTTTCGAGAAATTTCGTTATATGAGACAGTTAATTAAAAAATTGATTGAAGTAGAAAAGAAAAAATATTTTGAAAATGAATTGATTACTGATGATTTTCGAAAACTATGGTTTTTTGTTAATAAATTTGTTATGAATAAAACAAAAGTACCAACTAAAATATCATTAAAAAACAAAAATGACATCTTAATTGAAGATCCAAAAGAAATTTGTAATATGTTTAATGAGTACTTTGTAAATTCTAAAGAATCCATAATTCCTAATAATAATATAGATTATAAAAATCTTAATTTTAATTCAAGTTCACAAACTATACTGAATATAGAGTTTACTACCGAACAAGAAATCCTCGAAATTATGAATAGCCTAAATAAAAAATCTGCTGTTGGATATGATAAAATATCAGCAAAATTTTCATTATTTTTAAAAGATTGTTTAGCGGACAAAGTCACTAAACTCATCAATGAATGTTTAAAAGAAAATCAATACATATGATCAATACCTTAAAACTGCTCAAGTAATGTTATGCCGCAATCTGGGCTATTATCTAACCAGTAGTATTTATAAGAGAGTCTACACCCTACTCCAGAACGAGTTCAGGTTCTGTATTGGTAGACTGAAGGAAATGTATGCCTTGGTAGTGAGATTTAACGGTCAACGAACAGTCAAGGATACATTTTCTTCAGACGCCACACTGTTCTATTTCTTCTCTCCCTTATAAACTCACTACTTGGTAGTCTTCAAGTTTAACATCCGTAACTGCATGAAACAGCAACTTGGTTCAACAAAAATACATTACATAATGAACCAGTATCAAAACCATTAATTAATCGCGTTGCTACAACAACACGTCGTGTTGATTCAATATCAATTTCTATTAACAGAACTATCAGTCTCACAATTGACATTGCTTGGATTCGTAAACATTCTTCTACTTTGTTTTAATCAAACAAAAATAAAACTCATGTAGTTGTAATTGCATTTTTCATTTCTTTGTTGATGCTATCAGACACAATCTCATCATCATCTGTTTAATTAAACTGTTAACAAAATTGTTGCATTTCGTGGTTATTGTTATTTCGTTCTCTCTATAATAACTGAAAACAAAACCAACACGAATTATATGTTGTCGATCCTTCTTTCTTTTTTTTATAATTGGTTGACGATCTCGTTCTAAAAAAACCGATTAAATTCCTTTGTTTGAAACAGAGAGAAATATACAAAATTTTTGAATGGTCATCTCCTTCGCTCCCCTTCGTTTAGATTATTTAAACAAAGAATTTTTGATAATTAGGTCAGTATGATTTTATCTACAAAATCATGTTAAAACTTAAAAAGTTCGGTTACGATTTTTAAATCGCAAAATTTAAACATAAAATTAAAATAAAAAATAAAACTCAAAATTGGCAGTCGCGGTTGTGATTTTCAGGAATAAATTAAATATCGAAGTCATTCGAGGATGCGGTTGCGCATCTTTAAGGAAACTGTCTTTCTTACTGAGTTTAGTTTGTTTTAACGTTAATAGCATAAATTGAAACAAAAATGAAAATTGAAAAAAAAAGAAAATGTGATCAAGTTTTATCATGAACGTAAATTATATTAATTTTTCGATATGTATGTATATGTAAAAGATAAGAAAAAAAAATATTTATATTTGAATCTGATTAAAAAGAAAAAGAAAATTGTGATTAAACAAAATTTTGTGTTTATGTGAAGATTTGATGAAAGTACTGCGCATCTTCTATATGGAGATTAAAATAGGTGAAATTAAGATTACCGTATCAAAATTCTTAAACAACAAATGGATAAAAACGCATATGGAAGACCATCATCTAGTGCAAGCTGTAGAAAAAGGTTTTGAAAGGCAAAAGAATATTGAAGTGTACCAGCGCATAAGGAATTAGCTATAAGCGACATACAACGATCAAAACAACCACAAACATCCTGCAGCATAATTAATTAAGGTATTTTTATGTCCTTTTGTTTATATTCTTTGAATTTGATTTAAATTTTTGTTTTAGACCTAATGGTCTGCTAAAGTAGTTTTGTGTATTAGAGATTTTTCCGCGGTAGAGTCCACGCATGGTTTAGTCCGCTTATTCATGTATTATTTTTGGAATGTTTAAATATAAAACCCTTGGATAAATAGATGCCTAAGCATCTATTATTTTAATTTGTAAGGTCCAGGCTTTACACAATGGCGCCGGAAACAAAAACAAGTATAACAGGTATATAGCGTTATAACCTGTTGTACACAATATCGAAAATGTTAGAAATGTTCATTATTGCATGTTTTTACATATGAGCATTTTTGATATTATTGATATTTGTGATATTTTTTAAAAGTTTTGATATTTTTGATATGTTGATATTTTTGATTTGATATTTTTAAATATTTCGAATAATACGGTTTTTTGTGATAGCGTTAGTATACGTTTTTTTTTTGATTCGGATATTGTAATTTGTGATAATTTTGTTGCATCTGTTGTTCGATATATATCTATGGTTGTATTATTATATGCCTTTGGTGCCTTTTTATATACCTTTTGTATTTTTTTATATATATATATATATATACTATTGTATTTCGATATATATTTATTTTATGATGCAACAAAAAAATTTTTACAACGTTTTGATCTGAATAAAAATATGGGTATCTCTAAGAAAGAATCCAAGAAGGCTTAACCTTCTTAACATGTTTCGTTGGTTAAGGGTCGCCTCTGTCTTTTGGCATGCGATCACCAAGCGGATTTTTTTTTAATATTAGCAAAATTTCAATTAGTTTTCCTTCCGAGACTGAATGCAGCTTTACTGGTCGAGTGTTTATGCGGAAGAGAAGGGAAGCCTGTCAGTCCTACGGACAGCCAGGATCGCTTCTACAATGCTAAGCACTCCTCCATACAAGTGAAACTGCATCCAGATCTCCACTTTGTTGGGAAGAACCAACGTTCAACCCAACCTCCCTTCACAATTTCAATGGACCTAGCAAATCCATCCAACATCGCGTTACAATAGTGAATTCGGTCTTGTACTGAAATCGGATCTGGAGACTGGTACTCTATACTGGTCTACTCCCAACAAACGATATTAGTCTTAATTGTTTTTCTTAACTTTTCTAGTTTAATATTTTTTCTTAGTTTTAAGGATGAATGAACTCAGCATATGATTTTTGTAGATAACAGATATTTAGGCTGAATCTTTAAACAATGCTGAATTCATTTCATCACGCGGGAGGGTACTAGAATGTAGATTTTAGGATTTTTAGGCCTATTTTTGTTCTAGACCTCACATGTCGTTTCTGGGAAGAGATCGCGAGTTCGATTTTCCACTTCGAATCTTCGTTACAATTCCTTTTAAAAATTTTTTTGATTATACAGTCAATCGGTGTGGGCTTTGCCCAGGAAAAATCTCTACAATTATAAATACATAAATAAATAAATAATTTACTCTTTTCTAAATAAATAAATATTTTTTCAAATAAATAAATAAATATTTTTTTTATATCTCATAACAAATAAATATATTTTCATATATTATAAATAAATAAATAAATAAACATCTCCTTTTTTAAATAAATTAATAAATAAATAAATATTTTAATTTATAAATATTTTTACAAATAAATATTTTCTCACACATATTTTGATAAATAAATATTTTCTATTTTTTCATAAATAAATATATATACACTTTTTTTTAAAATTCAATAAATAAATAATTAAATAATTAAATAAATGAATATTTTCTCATTTCATAAATAAATAAATAAATATATATATTTATATATTGAATAAATGAATTAAATAAGCTGAACATCAAGAAAATAAATAATTAAATTTTCTCCTACACATTAAGTAAATCAAGGTGTACAAGTTGCAACAAAATAACTAGATTGTAAGTAAATCAATATTTTTTGCAAATAGATATTTAAATAATCATATTTTTCCTAGGATCTTTAAGATCAATAAATTTTTCCCTGTAAAACGAAGGTCGAAGGAGTTGATTATTCAAAATATTTGTATATTTCTTTCTGTTGTTGTTGGTCGCGTTGTTCACGATATCGACTCAGTTTACAATTTTTACAATTTTTTTCGGTTGTTGTTTTTACATTTTTGCGCGGAAAAACATTTTAGGGTTATCACACAACAACATCATCAGTTTTTGGTATTGTTAAGTTGGAAATTTTATATCCATTAATATTTGTTTTATTTATCTCTGACCAAAAAATGTCAGTTGTTCCGTTGGACCATCCGTTCTACGGTCTTGAAGAATACGAGTTGTGGGTCGAATGCTTCCTCCGGGACATACAGTACAACAGCGAGGACTGGATACAACAATTGAATGACGCTGCGCGTAATCCAGCTACAAGGATAACTCAATCTCATGCAGTAAACATGACTGAAGAAAGCGAAGCGATTGTAGACGCTGCCTTATTTTTGTCCAGTAAAGCGAGGGATCTTGTACCCTCAGTACAACCACATATTTTACAGGGTCTTTTAAACCGTGTTAAACATTATCTAGATCGTGTCAACCGATTGAGTGACAGTAATGAAATTGTGTACGGCCGTAATTATGCCACTAGGAATTTGAATGAATCACTCAATAAGATTAAATCTTTGTCTCCTCTACCTTCATATCAACAAGTGGCTAGGATACAGGCAGTGCCAGCACCAGTAATGCAGCAGGAAGAGTACGAAGACTATCAGGACTTGAGTCAATTTTGCACAGATTGGCTTCCTCTATTCTCAGGGGATGGGTCATCACCAGATGCTCACGAGTTCATCCATTTGGTTGAAGTGGCTGCACGGAGGGATCAGGTGACCATTGATGATTTAAAGTCAATCGTTCCCCGGTATCTTCGTGGAACCGCGGATAAACATTATATAAACCTTACTTATGAGTATCGGGTGGTGACCTACTCCATACTCCGAGAAAGTTTATTACGAACGTTTGGTACTCTTAACGACGATAAGGCTGTACTGAGTGAACTGCTGAACAGAAGACAAAATGAAAATGAGGAGATATTTGATTACATCATAGAGATCAGCAAGCTCAACAGACGACTGGCTCAACCATTTTCAGAAATGGAGATGATTGAGATTGTAAGGGAAGGCATGTCAGATAAATTAAAAAGTGCTACAATGGTAGCTAATGTAGTTACCCTAGCTGACTTGCGGGTACTGTGCCAGAAATATGAAACGCTATGGTCATCTTTCCCAACAACATCGAAAACAACTTGTCATCTAGAAATGCAAACTGATGAATACCGAAGTCGATACATCACAGCAGAAGCAATGGAAACCTTTTCGACAAATACGAACGAACAACCGATAATTAACCCCTGTACTTCAACAGGTATACACAATAAACTAAAATCCAGCTCAGTTCAAATTCCGGTTCGACGAAAACTAACTTCTTTAAAGCGCCACGAACGTTTTAAACGTTATCTGAAGTTGCGAAAGATCTTCAATAAAGCATGTGTTGTTTCTATCATTTCCGAACTAAATGATTCTAGGCCGCATATTTACATCGACATCCTTGATAAAATTGTATATGGACTTCTGGATAATAGGGCTGCTATCAGTTTTCTAGGAAGAAATTCCTTGGAGTTATTAAATGATGCCGGAATCTCATATCGTAAGTTTTCATCTTTCATCCGGACAGTAGATGGAACACGTAACCATATTTTGGGATACGTCGACGTTCCAATTTCTTTCAACGGTTTTTCAAAATCTTTTAGGTTCTATGTAGTCCCAAGTCTCAAGGAGGGGGTGTACCTGGGTGCAGATTTTTGGAGAGACTTTGGCATCACTCCTTCATTTATAGCTGATCTAGTTCAGAGTGATCGTAACCAAGAACGAACACATAGTCTCGAAGTTCCAATTGCCCAAGCACTTTATCATGCGGATCAGTTGGCGAACTTCAGATCCAATGTGCAACAACGTTTGATAGCTGAGTTACAAAGGCCTCAACAACAATATACTTCGCGAACGCGAACTCGACCACAAACCTATCGGCCACAACAACGGGTCTTGGTACGGCAACACCGCTTGGGTGGTGCTGCTAATAAACGTTCAGCCAAGATAGCTTCACAATTAGTACCAGCCATAATAAAATACAAGATTGGTAGGAACCTGTACGAATGTACGAATTTAGATGGTAATGACATGGGGACTTACCCTTCAAAAGACATCCGATTATGACATTTAATTAATCCCCATCAGTTTTAAATCTCTTAACTTATTTTTGTATTATCTTTAGTATATATCCCTGTTAATTTATTATCCTGTAATAGTTTTTTTTATCATTATTAATTTATTAATTATTAGTAATTTATTTTATTATTCTTTACATTGGTATCTTGATTTATTAAAATTTTCACCTTGGTTGTTCTAATAAATCATCCACTATGCTTAACATATTAACGTTTTCGTGTTAGATGTGAGCCGCTTAAGACTTTGTCTGCGGTTATCTGACTCTACTTTGAATTAGCTAACCCTCCCCATTCATTTTTTTTAATTAAATTTCAAAATTTTTTACTATTTTTCTAAATAGCTTCCATCGCTAAAGATAGTTATGTTGTCTCTCATTACCTGAAATTGAATTTTGGTACTTGAGGGCACTGTTCAGTAAGAGTATTAGGTAGTTTTTTTTCATTAGTGTTAGGTTTTTCTTTAGTTTTAGTTTTTTTTGGGAAATTTGATGTACGTAGAAAGAGATTATTAGGCTCATATCTGTCATCAGTTCCACATACAATTACTGAACAGGGCTCTCAAGTATGGAATTTCGGTTGATGGTCATGATGGTCAACATTTGTATTCCTCTTATTGCAATAGAACTTACCTTTAATAAATAACATAATTTCATTCACTAGTATCTGACACTTGATTTATTTGCGCACGCTTACCAACTCTGCGATGCCTGTTGTCTGCTGGGACTTGGCATGTCTCAATTGGGGAACTTTTACAGCGAGACATGACAGTTCACACGATATCATTTTAAATGCAGCTAGTCAACAAAACTCTGGCGTTCTACAATCAAGAATTTAGAGGCAGTAGATATTAATCAACATAAATAAAACATTTTCAATTTTTTTTTTTGTATGAAACATCTATAATTCACAATTCTTTCATAATGGATATACAACATCAGCAATTCTAAACATCTTTATTCTCATCATGGTTATACAACATCTACAATTCGTACTTTCCTTCATCATTTAGCGTCATGCAAAAATGCTAAACATCTGGTTGTCTTGGGAGAGGTACTCGACTCATCAATTCGTATACCTAGTATCGGTAAATAATGGTGATTGCTACATATTTTTCTTTCCTTAATCTTCACAAAAAGCATTTCACTGTTGAATGCTTGTTTGATATCGGTTCAGGAAATTGTCTGTTATGCCGCAATCTGGGCTATTATCTAACCAGTAGTATTTATAAGAGAGTCTACACCCTACTCCAGAACGAGTTCAGGTTCTGTATTGGTAGACTGAAGGAAATGTATGCCTTGGTAGTGAGATTTAACGGTCAACGAACAGTCAAGGATACATTTTCTTCAGACGCCACACTGTTCTATTTCTTCTCTCCCTTATAAACTCACTACTTGGTAGTCTTCAAGTTTAACATCCGTAACTGCATGAAACAGCAACTTGGTTCAACAAAAATACATTACATAATGAACCAGTATCAAAACCATTAATTAATCGCGTTGCTACAACAACACGTCGTGTTGATTCAATATCAATTTCTATTAACAGAACTATCAGTCTCACAATTGACATTGCTTGGATTCGTAAACATTCTTCTACTTTGTTTTAATCAAACAAAAATAAAACTCATGTAGTTGTAATTGCATTTTTCATTTCTTTGTTGATGCTATCAGACACAATCTCATCATCATCTGTTTAATTAAACTGTTAACAAAATTGTTGCATTTCGTGGTTATTGTTATTTCGTTCTCTCTATAATAACTGAAAACAAAACCAACACGAATTATATGTTGTCGATCCTTCTTTCTTTTTTTTATAATTGGTTGACGATCTCGTTCTAAAAAAACCGATTAAATTCCTTTGTTTGAAACAGAGAGAAATATACAAAATTTTTGAATGGTCATCTCCTTCGCTCCCCTTCGTTTAGATTATTTAAACAAAGAATTTTTGATAATTAGGTCAGTATGATTTTATCTACAAAATCATGTTAAAACTTAAAAAGTTCGGTTACGATTTTTAAATCGCAAAATTTAAACATAAAATTAAAATAAAAAATAAAACTCAAAATTGGCAGTCGCGGTTGTGATTTTCAGGAATAAATTAAATATCGAAGTCATTCGAGGATGCGGTTGCGCATCTTTAAGGAAACTGTCTTTCTTACTGAGTTTAGTTTGTTTTAACGTTAATAGCATAAATTGAAACAAAAATGAAAATTGAAAAAAAAAGAAAATGTGATCAAGTTTTATCATGAACGTAAATTATATTAATTTTTCGATATGTATGTATATGTAAAAGATAAGAAAAAAAAATATTTATATTTGAATCTGATTAAAAAGAAAAAGAAAATTGTGATTAAACAAAATTTTGTGTTTATGTGAAGATTTGATGAAAGTACTGCGCATCTTCTATATGGAGATTAAAATAGGTGAAATTAAGATTACCGTATCAAAATTCTTAAACAACAAATGGATAAAAACGCATATGGAAGACCATCATCTAGTGCAAGCTGTAGAAAAAGGTTTTGAAAGGCAAAAGAATATTGAAGTGTACCAGCGCATAAGGAATTAGCTATAAGCGACATACAACGATCAAAACAACCACAAACATCCTGCAGCATAATTAATTAAGGTATTTTTATGTCCTTTTGTTTATATTCTTTGAATTTGATTTAAATTTTTGTTTTAGACCTAATGGTCTGCTAAAGTAGTTTTGTGTATTAGAGATTTTTCCGCGGTAGAGTCCACGCATGGTTTAGTCCGCTTATTCATGTATTATTTTTGGAATGTTTAAATATAAAACCCTTGGATAAATAGATGCCTAAGCATCTATTATTTTAATTTGTAAGGTCCAGGCTTTACAGTAATACCATTACATAAAGGAGGCTCAAAAATTGAAATATCAAATTACAGGTGTGTTTCTGTGGGAACAACTTTTGCAAAAATGTTTGAGTCTGTATTGTTAAAACGACTATCTCATTATTGTAAAAGCAACAATCTATTTCACAAAAATCAATTTGGTTTTTGTGAATTTTCAAGTACAATTGCTGCAGTGGCTCAGTTAATAGTTCAAATAAGAAAGGGAACAGATGATGGACTATACACAGCTTGTTTGTTTGTTGACATCAGAAAAGCTTTTGATTCAATTTGTCATAAAAAATTGATCAGAAAATTACTACATATAGGACTATCAATTGAATACATACATTTTTTTATATCTTATTTAAACGAGAGAATGCAGTTTGTAAAACTAGAAAAGTTAATGGGAATTATTTAACTATTAAGCAGGGAGTACCTCAAGGCCCGTTACTTGGTCCACTTTTGTTTAATTTATACATAAATGATGTTTTTGATCTAACTCTTGATGGGTCTCTTCAAATGTATGCAGATGATATGGTTGTTGTGTATAGGGAAAAATCCATTGCCGATGTTTTTATAAAATTACAATCAGACCTGTTAAAAATAAATGATTGGGCAATCTAACTCAAGATCTCCACAATTTTTTCAGGGCATTTGTTGCTATCACCATCGATTCGGTGACCTTGCTCAAAAATACCATCCTGATTGTTCCCGATATTCAACATTCTCTTCTAACTCAAAAAACTAAATGGCTCACCGCATTTAGCGGAATGCGGTGACTGCCACAATAATTACCGTTTGATGGTTTATGATACCATCACTAATCTTAAACTTCTTATAACGATACCGGTGCCGAGGTATCGGTAATTCCAGCTACTTCCGCTCAGAAGCTCAGTGTGAAATCAGACTTCACTCTTATTGCTGCGAATTCTACTACCGTGTCTACTTATGGGACGAAAACTTTAACGTTGAGTTTAGGTCTTCGACGTTCATTCGTTCACTCTTTCATCATCGCCAGTGTCTCTGTTCCGATAATTGGCGCTGACTTTTTAAATAAATACGGTATTCTGGTTAAAACTAAACAGAAACGAATAATCGACCCACTGTCTGATATTTTCACATCAGCAGTTACAGCTCCTATCTCTAATCCTTCATTGTCCGTTCTTATCAATGATAAATTTTCTCGTGAAATTAACGAGCTTTTAAACGAGTTCAATGAATTAACCTTTGACTCAGGTCTCTCTTCAGCTGTGAAATACAACGTGACACATGCGATTATCACTACTGGACCTCCAGTCTCCTGCAAAACTCGCAGACTAGCAGCTGACAAACTTAAAGCTGCAAAGACTGAATTTGATTATATGCTAGAAGAAGGAATCTGTAGACCCTCTAGTAGTCAATAGTCCAGTCCACTTCACTTGGTCGAACAGAAAACAGGTGGTTTTCGTGTTTGCGGTGATTACCGTGGCTTAAATAAAGTCACAGTCCCCGGCAAATACAAAATTCCTTTTCTTCAGGATTTTTCGCAACAACTTGCAGGTTGCACTATTTTCTCGACTATCGACCTAGTGCGAGCTTACCACCAAATTCCTATTGAGCCGTCTGATATTCCTAAGACAGCTATCTCTACACCATTCGGACTTTTCGAGTTCACACGAATGGGATTCGGTTTAAGAAACGCTGGTCAAACGTTTCAGCGAGATATGCACACCATTTTACGTGGTTTAGATTTCTGCTTCGTCTATTTAGACGATCTACTTGTCGCATCTAAGTCCTATGTCGAACACTTAGGACATCTTAAGGTCATCTTTCAAAAATTGCAAGATGCTGGTATGATCGTCAACCTTAACAAGTGCAACTTCGCACAACACGAAATTAATTTCTTAGGTCATACCATTGATTCTAGCAGCATTAGACCAACGAAAGAACGAGTGCATGTTATTTCCGATTTTCCCACTTCTCAAATGGTCAAACAACTACGTCAATTTCTTGGAATGATCAATTTCTATCGACGTTTCATTCCTCACGCTTGATCACCAAGCCATTTTAAATGATTTCTTAAAAGGCTCAAAAAAGAACGACAAACGACATATTAACTGGTCAGATTCTTCTCTTCAAGCTTTTACAAACTGTAAAAAGCAACTCATCGATGCTACGATGCTCGCTCATTCTTCTCTAGATGCCCAACTTGCTATTATGGTCGACACTTCCGACAAAGCAGTTGGTGCAGTCGTTCAACAACTGGTCACCGATTCATGGCAGCCTCTCAGTTTCTTTTCGGTTAGACTAACCGAAACTCAACAGCGCTACAGCGCTTATGATCGTGAACTTTTGGCAGCTTATTTAGCCATTAAACACTTTCGTTACCTTCTAGAAGGGCGAAATTTTTTTCCTATTCGCGGATCATAAACCTTTAATTTATGCATTGTCGCAAAATCCAGACAAAGCTAGTCCTAGACAGTTTAGACATCTGGATTTTATCAGCCAGTTTACAACTGACATACGGCATATTTCTGGAATTGACAATGTTGTTGCTGACGCCTTGTCACGCATTGATCAAATCCAACTACCTGAGAGCATCGACTATTCGGCAATTGTTGATGCTCAAGCTACTGATTCAGAGTTGAAGGAACTACTTTCGGAAAATAGCACGACGCTTAAATTCCAACAGTTTCCTCTATTCCTTCACTCTAACAAATTTATTTATTGTGACGTTTCAACGAGGAAATTTCGTCAGTTTATTCCAAAACAGTTTCGTCAAAGCGTTTTCGTGCAAATGCACAACGTTTCTCATCCCGGAATCAATTCTTCTATTAAATTACTGACTGACGCCGTGGTCTGGCCGTCAATAAAAAAAGATGTCCGGGAAATGACTCGAAACTGTTTAGTGTCAGAAATCAAAAGTTTCAAGACATCTCGATCTCCTCTATCTAATTATTCTTCAACTTCAGAACGATTTTCCGAAGTTCATTTAGATATTATTGGACCGATGCCTTCATCTGAAGGACAACGGTATTGTGTAACTCTGATTGACAGATACACAAGATGGCCCGAAGCAATCCCGGTCTCAGAAATTACGGCTGCAACTGTAGCCACTGCTGTTTATTCTGTTTGGATATCTCGCTTCGGGGTTCCAAATTTCATTGTGACCGATCGAGGATCACAATTCGAATCACAACTATATTCTGAACTTTTAAAGCTGTTAGGTTTCGAACATCGACGAACCACAGCTTATAATCCTAAATGTAATGGCATGATCGAACGTTTTCATCGAACATTGAAAGCGGCCATAATGTGTCACGATCGACAAAATTGGACACGTACTCTCCCGACTATACTTCTTAGACTGCGTACAGCTTTTCGGGAAGATTTTAAATCTACCTCCTCGGAATTAGTGTATGGATCTACCTTACGCTTGCCGGGCCACTTTTTATCGGAACAAACGACATTGGTTCCACAGGCGGATTTTGTAGCTAACCTCAAGCTACAGTTCAAAAATCTCCGACCTGTTACTTCTTCTCGTCACTCGAATGATAACGTTTTTGTTTTCAATGATTTGAAGACCTGCTCACACGTTTTCCTCAGAGTAGACACGGTCCGAAGGTCATTGCAACAACCCTACGATGGACCCTATCTCGTCATCAATCGTGATGACAAAACTTTCACTATAGATATTAGAGGAAGAATGTTTTAAGTTAGTATCGACAGATTTAAGCTCAGCTATCAGGATAGCACTAAATCTGAACGATCCCTGAATAACCATTCACCGATAATATCTAGTTCTCCTCAGCACTGTTCTTCGATACCTGTTTCGAATTCTACGGAACAGGATCACATATCTAACTCCGATCCTTCTTCAATTTCAATTTCGAGCACTCCGATCAAAATTAAAAAAACAGTGCGATTTAACTTACAACCTCAAACTTCTGTTACCAGGTCTGGACGAATAACGCGTCCACCTTCTAAATTATTAACCTCTATTATCAAATCAACTAATTAAAATTTTTGTAATAACGCAATAAGTTTTTTAATGCAAGATTTGCAAATATTTCCATATTTATATTTTCTTACGTCACATTTTGTAAACACCTATTTATCGTGATATTTCTGTATATCAATATCACTGGTAAGGGGGTGTATGTGGCGTATGTTAAAACTAAAAAATTTCAATTTAAAATTTTAATCTAGTAGTTAATGAAAACGAAAAACAAAATTAGTTTTCAGTTTCTTTTTCAGTTAGAATTTTCATGTTTTTCCAATATGTTTCATTTTTATTTAAGCGACACAAAAAATGTTATTAGTTATTAAATTAATTTATTATCTATCGGTGATAAAACATATTAACTTTTAATAAACAAATTAGTGTTTTATCAATAAACTGTAATCTATTGTAATTGTTAAAAGATTACATTTAAATTTATTCAAGTTTATGTATTTAATCGTGAAAAGTTTTGTTTCACCGCCGTCTGCAAAGATATTGCAGAATGTAACATTGTATTAGTTCTTTCCTAAAATATTAAATATTGTGTAATTAATATATGAACTAAACTTTAATCAAGAATTATGTTTTATAATTGTTTTTATTATATGCAATTTTGTACATGGAAATATTGTACATACCGGAAATATTGTACATACCGTACATACATTTGTTTTGTATTATCCTGCATTTAATTGATTAAATTGAAGATCAATCTGAATCTTTGAATTACGTATATAATAATATTATTAACGATGCTTCATCAATGAAACTTTCAAT
>OY856188.1:150406050-150543550 GCA_963693315.1 Diogma glabrata | reverse complement strand
TATATATATATATATATATATATATATATATATATATATATATATATATATATATATATATATATATATATATATATATATATATATATATATATATATATATATATATATGTATATATATATATATATATATATATATATATATATATATATATATATATATATATATATATATATATATATATATATATATATATATATATATATATATATATGTATATATATATATGTATATATATATATGTATATATATTTATATATATATATATATATATATATATATATATATATATATATATATATATATATATATATATATATATTTTTTTTTTTTTTAACGGCGTTCATGCTCCATGTAGGAGCGTTGCCAGGCTAATCAGCTTCGAATATTCACCACGGTCATTCGCAACAGCGACATAATTACCATGGCAGCCGATTTTTTTAAGGTCGTTTATTACGTCAGTCTCCCATTGTAGTCGTGGTCTACCTCGCGGTCGCCCACTCCCTGGGGTACTAACGTACATTTTTCTAACCATTCCAGACTGTGAATCGGCTCGTAGAACATGCCCAAACCAAGCAATCCTATTAGAACGGATACAACCTATTATATCAGGACCCTCAAGAAGGTCTCTGATCTCAAAGTTATACCGGGTTCTATACTCTCCATCGTCTGTCTTAAGTGGACCAAAAATATAGCGTAGGATCTTACGCTCAAATACAGATAAATGCGATTCGTCATTTTGTGTAAGGGTCCACGTTTGTGAACCATACATCACAACCGGTCTAATCAATGTCTTGTATAACTTGAGCTTGGTGTTAGTTGATACATACGGAGATCCAAGGAGAGGTTTGATTGAGTAGAAAGTTCGATTACCTGCAGCGATTCGAGCTTTTATATCTGTAAGTATGCTGTTGTTTGAGTCAAGCATTGATCCCAAATATTTAAAAGATTCAACTCCCTCAATTCGTTCATCGCCGCACATCAAATCTTTCTTCTCAGACTCTCTTGAAACATTCATATGTTTGGTTTTATTGTAGTTAATTTGCAGACCAATTTTCCTAGCACCACTCTCAAGCGACTTAAAAGTCTCACTCATAACAGCTTCACTTCGGCCGAGGATGACAACATCATCAGCGTATGCAATCATCTGTACTGAGTTTATTGACAAGATATTGTTGTTAGTCGGCAGTTTCTTTTGACGGCACACATATTCCAAGGCTAAACTAAAAAGTATAGGAGAGATAGCATCACCTTGTCTTAACCCGGAGTCGACTTTAAAAAACCTTGATATTTCGTTCTCTACTCGTACACAGCATTGAGAGTTCTGTACTGTCATTTTGCATAGTGATACCAGTTTACCAGGAATTCCCATTGACACTAGAGCAGACCATAGAGTCTCTCGTTCGAGAGAGTCGTAGGCCTGTCTGAAATCAATGAAGAGTTGGTGCACTGGTATGTTGAACTCTCGGCACTTTTCCAAAATCATCCTTATCGAGAAAAGTGCATCGGTGGTACCTCGGCCCCGCCGGAAGCCACACTGATATTCTCCAAACAGTTGTTCAGCAAAAGGATTGATTTTGGATAGCAAAATGTAGGAAAAGATCTTATATGCTGTGCAGAGTAGAGCGATTCCTCTGTAGTTTGCACATTGTAGGCGATTACCTTTTTTATGGATTGGTATCAGCATAGCTGTGTTCCAGTCCTGTGGCATGGCTTCAGTCCTCCATATCATTTGAACAAGTTCAAACAATCTTAAGGATAGAGTTTCACCACCATGTACAATCATTTCGGATGTTATATCGTCGATACCAGGTGCTTTAATGCATTTTAATTTTGACAGCGCCGCATCGAATTCCTCTTTGGTGGGTTCGTCTACATGTACCTTTGACGCACGAATAAGCTTTGCTCGTCGCCCGACTTGTTGCTGGTCACTTAAGTTGAGAAGATTCTCAAAATAAGTGGCCCAAGGGTCTAAAATATTTTTAAGGTCTACTTGTAGCTCCCCATCTTCGTTTTGAATAGCAGTCGATCTAGTTTGAGGGCCCTTCTTTAAGGTTTTAACCTGTTGAAAGAAGTTACGCGATTGATGTTCCTTATTGAAGCTTTCAATCTCCTCACACTTTCTCTTCCACCATTCTCTCTTCGTTCGTCTACATAACTTTGTAACGGCTTGTCTTGCCAGTTTATAGTTCTCCTTCGTGGACCTGGTGTTGCGTCCTTGCAGACACTTCAGATAGCAATCTCTTTTGTATTGAATAGCGTCAAGACATGCTTGATCCATCCATGGCTTCTGGGAGTGGTTTTGTGGTCGTCCAAGTATTCCCTCAGCAGCGCTTAAAACAGCATCTTTGAGCAAATACCATGACTTATCGACGTCTCCATTAATGGTTTCTGATTTCTCTAATGTTTCGGCAATATGGTTTTGATATTTCTCTTCTGTTTCTGCATTCTTTAGTGATGAGATGTTAAATCGTTTCCGTTGATTGAATTTCGGAATGCTTGGGTTTGGGAAGTGGAACCTTATTTTAGCACATACAAGAAAGTGGTCACTTCCAATGTATGCACCTCTAAAGGATCGCACATCCAGAACACTCGAAAAGAAACGTGCTGTAACTAGCACGTGATCAATTTGATTTCGAGTGTTTCCATTCGGTGAGACCCATGTCTGCTTATGAATCGATCGGTGCGGAAAGAAAGTACTGGCAATTCTCAAATTATTTGATAATGCAAACTCAGTCATTCTCTCACCATTATCATTCGAATTCAAATGCAGACTGTTGGGGCCCACCACATTTCCATAAGAGATATCTCTTCCAACCTGCCCATTAAAGTCACCAAGAACCATAGTGAAGTCGCGTGTTGGTGTTTGTTTCATAACCTCTTCCAGCGCTATGTAGAAATTATCCTTCTCGTCGACGGTCTTAGCTTCAGTAGGTGCATGCACGGCAATAAGAGAAATATTGTTATATGTACCACGTACACGTAGGTAGCAAATCCTCTCACTGACCGGGATGAATTTCATCACGGCTTCTTGTATGCGTGCACCAACAAGAAAGCCAGTTCCAAATTCTCTTCGAGAAGGATGACCACTACAGTATAGAGAGTGACTATCCAAATCTTGTTTTCCGATTATTGGCTGTCTAATTTCTTGCAGAGCTATGATATCCATCCCATACCTCTCAGCCTCTGTTTCTAGACTTATAAGAGCATCAGGAGCGCTCAGGCTGCGCACGTTCCACGTTCCGATTCGGTAGTCTGGTCCTTTTTCACGTCCAGGTAAAATTCTGTTGTTTTTGTCCGGGTCTGTTTTTCTTTTCTGATTTCCAAATTTAACAAATAATTTTTTTTTCCGGGGTTAGGGTGTTAACCTTAGGCCCAACCCAAATTGTCGTGAATGGGTCCGTTCTGCATCTTAAGGTTACCAGAAACAACCTTTTGACACGTTTATATAGCGAGCCGCTTGATCTAAGACAGACGCCCGCTTCAAGCCGCCCCTAACATGGAGAACAGACGCTTGATTCGCATTGGTTTTAAGGCGCCAATTCGCCATGATGTACCATGATTGACTAAGCAGTTTTTACCCTGCTTGTCTCCGGTACACCAACCTAATTCTGTCAGCATTAACCAGACAGCACGGCGTGGACGTCGAATTTCGGATTTCGCTACCTATACCTATACCTATATATATATATATATATATATATATATATATATATATATATATATATATATATATATATATATATATATATATATATATATATATATATATATATATATATATATATATATATATATATATATATATATATATATATATATATATATATATATATATATATATATATATATATATATATATATATATATATGAGCAATTTCACGCAAGTTCAGCAAATTTTTGGGAAATTTTGACTTGACCCCTTTTAATTTTGATTATTTTTTGTTTATAGATAGTTTTTCATAAATAAAAAATACAAGTTCTCTTAGAAGTTTTTTTTTCGACCAGGGATCTTCACAGGGTGCCCCTCAATTTGTTATTTTGTGATGTGAGTGCATTTTGACGAGCGATTGTAGAAAAACTACTCAATCGATTTTCATAAATGATATGTCGTTGAATAGGTATTAGAACAAAGTTTTTAAAAATGTACACTGTTAATTTTTAGAAATAATTTTTAACGGTGTAACATAAGAAAAAAACGGTGTAATTGAAAAAAAGATGGCATACCCTTTTTTTTTTTAACTAAATTTAACTAAATTTTTTAACTAAATTCAATGAACTTTTTAAAAAGCAATTTCAGTCAAGTTCAGCAAAATTTTGCGACATTTTGACTCGACTCTTTTTAATTTGGTTTATTTTTAGTTTATAGATAGCCTTTGATAAATGAAAAATACGACTTCTCGTACAATTTTTTTTAAATATAATAATATAAATTAGAATATTTTTAAATATAATAATATAATTATAATAACAATATAACAATATAATTATAATAACAAACATCAGTAATGCTACGCGTCATTTGGTTGAAAAAAGTAAAACTCTACATGAAAATAATTTTCAGCATTCATCTGCGACGGATAAAAGAGGTGTATCCACAACAGATATAAATGTTGTGGAGTAGTTCTATAAAAAGTGATGAAATCAGTAGATTATTGCCAGGCAAACGAGATATCTTTTAAAAAAGGAGATGAGCGCATAAAAACACAAAAGCGCTTATTGCTATGTACATTAAATGAAGCTTATGTGGAGTTTAAAAATAAGTTTCCTGATGTGAAAATAGGATTTACTAAATTCACGTCCCTTCGACCACAAGAATGTATAAAAATATCCCAAGGAGTTCATAATGTGTGCGTGTGTACCATACATCAAAATATGAAACTAATGATTCAACACTCTAAGATGTCTTGGATTACTGATGCTGCTTTCCAGAATTATAAAACATTAATTGACTTTATTTCATGTGGTGAATTAACAGAAGATTGTCATACTTTGAAGTGCAATGAATGTTCAAAAAAACTTCAACAGCTGGAAGAAAAATTACTAAATGATTTTGACGTTAAAGGAATAATCCTTCAAGTCAAATATCAACAATGGAATACCACTGATCGATGCAATTTGGATACTTTAATAGAAACTTTAGAAGAATTTATGAAAAAATTTATTTACCGTTTACAAATTTTGATGCCACACAACTTTATAGCGAAACAGCAATCTACATTCATTGAGGAAAAAAAAATTAGAAGCAGGAAGTGCTTCGTTCAAGGGGATTTTTCTGAAAACTACGGCTTCATAATTCAGGATCTGGTTCAAGGCTATTATTATAATAATTCACAAGCTACTATTCATCCATTTGTCATTTATTTAAAAGTGCCGCAAGTGAATATATACAGCACCGAAGTTCGGATATAAACGATCACAACAGTACTACAGTCCATCTTTTCATTACAAAACTTATCGAATTCATCAGAACGCATATAAATTCTAATGTTAGGAATAGTAGATTCTTGTATGAGCTTAGAATGAAGGTAATTCTTCACGAGGAAGAAGTTTCCCGAAAAGAGCGTAGCGAGTGGAGGGAATCATCCGAGTGAAGAATCGCCATCATCCTAAGCGAATACAAGATGTTATTTTATCCACGACTGTAAAATATTTCGTTTAATTTCCAGTTTTCATGCAAAAATTTGTATCGCCATAAAAACATCAAAGATAGCGAAAAACAAAACAAGTTTGTTGTTTAATTTGTTAGAGGAATATTTAATAAACTATAGAGCTGTTAAAGAATTTTAATCAAATTCACTAGTTGTGGAATGAATACAATTACATTGGAAGACATACGCATGGAATTTAGAATACCGACGGGGCACCTTCTCAATACAAAAATAAACATAACCTAATTAACTTATGCCATCATAAAAAAGACTTTAAGGTTGATGCAGAATGGCATTTTCAAGCTACCAGCCACAGACAGGGACCTTGCGATGGGATTGTTGGTACACTGAAGCGTGCTGCACACCGTTACAGTATGGAGAGCAGAGATATTATTGATACACCAAAAAAAACTTTTCGAATGGGCTTTAAAATGGGAATCTACCATGAATTTTGGATACGCCGATGAAAATGAATATCAATTAACAAAAGAAAAATTACAAAATCGATATAAAAATGCGATTACTATAAGTGGAACTCAAAAATTTCATTCTTTTGTACCATTAAATACTAAGACAATAAATGCAAAAATGTTTTCCAACTCAAAAGAAACTTTTGAATGTAAAATAAGTAAATAATTTTTAATAACTATATTTATTTTCACATATATAATTTGTATGATACTTTAAAAAGTTTATTCAATAATTAAATATTTGTAATTTAATGTTAAAATACAATCTTTTACTTTATGACCATAATAACATAATACGAACATAATGCTTCTCCAGTCAAAAGTTCATAAATAGATTTTGTTCTTTATACGTTTTTTTTGTTTGCAGTCGAGAATGTCAAATTATTTTTTATAAGAGTGACAATTGATTACTAAAAGTGACAAATAAACATTTCATTTTTTTATGCCATCTAATACAAAGAAAATAATTACAGAAGTGTTTTCCTATTCAAAAGAAACTTCTGTTTGTAAAATAAGTAAATCATTTTTAACAATAGTATTTATTTTATTTATTGTACTACATAAATAATTTTTATAATATTTTAAGAAGTTCATTTAATAACAAAATATTTGATATTTAACATAAAAAAAAATCTCTTAGTTTATAACGCCATTTTTATAATTTTCACACGCGCCACGTCCGGTCCACACAAAATAAAGCACTTGAAAAGTCGTATTTTTGTGTGTTTGCGGTTTTAGCTGTAAAACTTTTTCTATTAAAGATATTGATTTGATCAAGGTGGCATTATAAAGCTGAAAGATGGTAGTTTCTAAAACAAAAATAGAAACGTAAGAAACTGTATTTTAAATGTTTATGGAATTATTTCCATGTTCCGGTTTCGCATATCTATATGTTGTTACCTTACCGCCATCTGCTACGGATCTTTCTTTATATAAAGGATATTCATGTATATAAAGGATATTCATGTATATGTATATAAATGCATGTATATATGTGTTGAATAGTCTAGTGGTTAGCACTACTTCCAATTAGGTCAAAGTGTTGTTACACAAAGTCATTAACAACCATCAACACACTGGTTATACAATAACACTGGAGTTGTTATACAATTAACCGGTAGTTAACCAATAACCATATTGTAAATATGGACAAAAATGATGGATAAATTGGACAAAACAATATATGGGCGATCACCCATACATAACTAATCGATTAAATGCAGTCTTCAAGTGAAACTCGACCATAAAAAAGATTGAATTGAGATTAATGCAGGTAAGGGGCAGTTGTGCTTGTTGGCAGCTTACATTCCTATATGAAATACATATCGCTAAAATAGATAGATAGATTGATCGACTACTGAGAATTGAAGAGTATTCCAGTACTAATATCGCAATTAAAAAATGGGGGTTGATGGTAGAAGGGGGGAAATTAAGGATTATATGTATTTTTTAATGTCAAATCATAAAAAAATAAAAATAAAAAATTTTGTCTGAAAAATACAAAAAATTTTTGGGGGGAGGGCCCCCCTTCTTATCACTTAAGGGTATAAAAAATATGTATAGGGGATGATATCCAGAGGGTTTACGTCGATTAAACAAACACCAATTAATTATAAACTTATTTATTTATTCACTTAATGTTTTCACTTTTATGGGTAACATCTTTATGGCTCAACTCCTATTTATGAATGCTTTGGTTTATTCAAAATATATGTTAAGATTGAAATCGCTGACTGCGCAGCTTGGTATTTGATATTTATTTCATATTATGAAATGCTTATTTAGCATTTTATATATTAAAGTAAATATCAAATACAGTGACACCCTTATGGTCACTACACCTCCCTTTTTAAAGGAATGACCTAATCGTCATTTAAATTTTTATTTGAAGCTGGTCAGCTGATCTCAATTTATTTTTACTTTAGTTATTTTAAAAAACATAATTGAATTTTGAAAGGAATAAAAATGAACTGAATATTTTTGACAATTTAATGAATTTTCCTTTTTCTTTTTTTTTTAATCTAATTTTGTTTATCATTTGTTTTTATTAAATTACTAAAAGATAATAATTAAAAATATGGAGGGGCTGAAATCTCACAGCTCTGTGATCAGTGGCGTAGCTAGCATGGGTGGCACCCGGGGCGAATATTGTGGTGTCACCCCAAAAATAAAAACTGTCAATAATAATAAAAAGTCGATAAACGTAATTTATAATTTTTTTTAATTAATACAAATGAGCATTATTATTATAAGCCCGCAAGTAATTTTTAACTAATTTTAATTTGCTGAAACTCCTCTCACACGAAGCCACTAATACGCAAATAGTCATAAATAACTTTAGTGCGACCGTAAGATTCGGAAGAAATTCTAAAAAAATCCCATTCTACGATGAATTTCAAAAAGTCTAGGTACACCCAGTTAGAAACTGTAACATTGGCCGCTTTTAAATGCCTCCTCACCCTTTGTATCTCTATGAGGAGTTCTGTTGCCAATATCGCATCATAAAAACCAGT
Organism: Diogma glabrata; assembly: GCA_963693315.1. NCBI lineage: Eukaryota > Metazoa > Arthropoda > Insecta > Diptera > Cylindrotomidae > Diogma > Diogma glabrata. The sequence continues at coordinate 150,534,914 of OY856188.1, read as the reverse complement.
AAATTTTGATACCGATAATGTTAACTCTTCACTGTTCACCAAAAGCTAAGTGTTTGTCTGCACAACCTCGAACAATGAAGCTAAATCTTGAACTGACTTCAGTCTAGTTCGGAGTTCAACACTGAATCGGTCAAGACATTCCAACATGTCCTTTTTAAGTTGAGCTCTCAGTGTCAGTCCAACATCAGGTGCAAACTCACCACCCGTTCGTTTTTTGCGTTTTTATGACGAATTCGGCTTTCCATTGGAATGTCATAGTCCTCCGATTTTTTCGCAGCAAGATCTATTGCCTCTTCTACAATGAGACTTCGTTATGAATTGACTCTATTTTTGTAGCTAATTGATCAATATTCAAGCCCGTGCTTTGCAATCCAATCTGAGCACAGATGTTATTTCTCTTAGAATATCATTCCAAAACAAAAGATAGCAAAGAAACGAAAAATCACATGCTGCATTGATAAGGTTCTATGCAGCGCCTCTAGTGTCTACATTTTCTTGTTGATCACTTAACTTCTCAATTTCAGCCACAATCCCATCAAAGTTTTCGGCCAATACTTTTACTGCAGCATAATGAGCACTCCAATGCGCTGTTAAGAGTATTTTAACAGTTGCTTTGTTGTGTTTAGCAAGTACTTCCCAGCGGCTAGGCGAAGCAGAAAAACATGTAAAAATGGCTTCCACTGACGAGTGTTGGCCGTATAAATTAATTGAATGATCTTTGCAGCCCACAAAAATTGCTTTGTTATTTTTTGCTTTAATAATAGCTTGCACTTCTCCATGTATACTACTCATAACAGCTGCATTATCATAACCTTTGGGAGCGACAATTCATAACATCTATACCATCATTTTCAAGATTTTACACTGAAAAAAACATGTCCTATTTCCAATCGAAATGCAGTTGTCTCAACCTCACCGTGCGGGCAGATATGGCGAATCGAAATACGAGATTGATTCAGCAACCGTACAATGATAAGCCGATGCAGTTGAGACAATCAGATGAAATATTTATGTGAAAATAAAATATAGTTCAATTAATCTCAAATACTTAAATTTTAAAATGAAAAATTCATGATATAAGGCCAAAGAAATATGTTTTCATGGAAATAGTTATTAACTTTATTCAACTACTGTTATATTGGATAGCACTTTATATTTTAATTACACCTCATTCTGTTATCAGGAAAATGTTACTGAGTACTGAGTAGTTGTCCCAATCACGGTGAAATTGTTTGTAAATATCTTTTCTTTGCATGAATAATAAACTGCCATCTTCGAGATGAGGTTATCAATTCTTCAATTTTTTTTTTCAGTGTAAGAATTTCATCGCTTAAATCAGCGGCTTTTTTCCACGTAAAGGAAAAAAGCCAGGGAATTCTTCCTTAATTTCCACTTTACTACCATCAATTTTCACATAACGAATCACTTCTGACATTTGATCAATATGTGAAATGTCAGGTGTGCTATCAAACATAATTCCAAAATATTTAAACGATTTAATTTCGTTGACAAGCTTAAACTTTACGTGGTTCGCTAAAACATTTATGAACTCATTTTGTATATCTGGTGACAAATATGATACTTTTGGTGATTTACCATGCTCCAAATTCAAAATGTGTTCTTTTAACACTACATCATACTTTGACAATAGTTTGGTTAGTTCTAAGAAATTGCCTTTATTTGAAGAACTTTGTCCTTCTTCATGTCCATGAAATGCTGGGTTTTGTTTAGATAAAAACAAAGTTATATCCAATAATCTTGATAAAAGATGTTTCCACTTCTGTTTTTTATTATATATTAATTGCAAGGCTGCGTCTCGTATCGTTTTATGAATTTTTAACCTCATTTCCAAAGTTTTCCACTTTTCAAAATTCTCCAGATGTTCATTTGAAGTTTCATGCTCGGCCACTTTGGGATTTAGTTTCCACCGCTTCTGATATCCAGTAGTAAATGTTGATTTTGTATTATTATTATTGGTGACAGCAAATACACGTCAACAGAAGCAATACAGGACGCAAGTTATTATTTACAGGAGAATAAACAATCCATGGCCGTAGAATTTTTTCACCATTATTCATCATTTTATAAAACCATTCTTTAGAAAGATGGCGAACATCACCTTTTATATCTAACCCGTGTCTTGATACAGTAACAAACGACCCTTCTCTATTTTGAAAATGTTCACTTTCTTTTTTTATGATTTCAATGCGAACATTACCAGAGACGAGTATATTCCAATGTGATACATCTCTTAAGTCCTGAAGTGATTCACCCATGCAAATACTGTCTTCGATAGTAGAAGCATTAGCGGCATTATCACTGTCATTTTCATTATTCCTTTCTAATTCGTCATCATAGGTTATCATTATTAATTCTGTATTGTTGCTGTTACTTTCCGAAGATGAGCCAATATTCTCTGAAACATTCGTTGCATCAACGTGATAATCAGTTTCTTTTGATGAACCTTGGATATCATCGGGCTTTGTAACATATTTATAGATTTGGTCTTTCTCTGCTGGAACCAACTTTTTCTTTAAAAATTATGAACTCCTCGTGGCATATTTATTTTTTGGGATATTTGCTAAACGAAATCTAAAAAAATATTTTTAACTATAGTATAGGTATCAGCAAAGCATTAATTCTAAATATATTTGTAGGATACATAATAGGTACATAGTTCATAATAAGTACACTGTGTTAACGACTAAATACACCGCCAAGAAAATTAATTTATTTAAATTTCCTTGTAACAACTTATATTAAATAATATTTGATAAAATGGAATATACAAATCATAGCCTAATATTATAATAGACTAAGAGCCCACGACGGCCAGACCTTCGTTATTTTATAAAAGCTGAAAGTTTCTCTGCGCATACCCCCTACTCAGGTAGGAACGATTAGCGACATATGAAGTTTGGATCATAGTGGCTTTGGCAGGGAACAGGTTCCAAAGGGGCCTCCAAAGTTTCGTGAAAGTATAAAAGCTATTTTTTTTTATATATTCTTCGGGATAGTATTAGAAGTCACGTCACCCATTGCCAGACACTTGCTATCGTAAAAACCCCCTGCCAGACACCCCTAAACTTTAAAGTTTAAGGGTGTCTGGCAGGGGGTTTCCACGAAGGTAAGTGTCTGGCAATGGGTGACGTGACTTCTAATACTATCCCGAACAATATATAAAACAATTAGTTTTTATACTTTCACGAAACTTTGGAGGCTCCTTTGGAACCTGTTCCCTGCCAAAGCCACTATGATCCAAACTTCATATGTCGCTAATCGTTCCTACCTGAGTAGGGGGTATGCGCAGAGAAACTTTCAGCTTTTATAAAATAACGAAGGTCTGACCGTCGCGGGCTCTCGGTCTATAAGGAACTATTTAAAAAAATATAAGTATGAAATCCTAAAAGATATTTTATATAAAGAATTGAAACCAAAATTAAATATCCAATTAAAATCATGCTCAATAATTTACAAAATTGAATGTGATTTTTGTGAAAAATTTTACATCGGGAAAACCGGAAAATGTTTTAAAGACTGATTTAAGGAATACCTGCCTAAGAAGAAAAATAAACAAAATTTAAAGTTTATTTTCGCAAACCATTTACATAGTTAATAACAATAGCTACACCACTTTTAAAAAAAAATTGAAGGCTTTACATTTATGTAGCCAAGGATCTTTAAAAGAATGACTTGATGAGTTTGAAATTTCCAAGGGATTTAAAACCCAACAAAATGTAATTTTAAATGATAAACTTTCATTTAATTCAAATATATAAATATATAAAACTGAAAACAAACAGTATGAGTATGTATCAACCTACAAAAATTTGCAAAACTGCAGTAATTGCATAACTGCCATTTTATTCTACAGTAATTATTTTTGTGTCCATTGAAAAACGATCTATTTCAATTTATTCTTTGAGTTTCAAGATAAAGGAAAAAAAATTATTTTGAGATCATTTACAAACACGGTAATTTGATTGTTTGTTAGTTTCCTTAGGTGTTTGCAATTAATTTGTTTGAAATGTAAAACATATATTAGGTAGTAAGGTTAAGCGGATATTTTAGAAATAATTTTGGAATAGAGACATTGTAACTCAAGGGTGCCACCCTATCGACAAAGGGTGCCACATTATCGACGTAAACCACTTTTCCTATACATTATTCAGCATATGTGTTTTCAGACCTGGTCATTAAATAATCATGCTTGCATACTAAATAATATATCGTAAAAAACGGTCAATATGGTATCTATAGGAATATTCAAAGCTATTGAGTAATTGTGGTGATGGGATTCAATGCTCAACATGTTGATTCGATTAATATTGTTAAAATTTTATTTCACGTAATAACTCAAATATTTTAAAAAGTAGAATAGATTCTTTTTGAACCAATAACACATTCATAGGACACATTTATAAGTTATCACAATTTATAAATTAAAATTATATGGATAACCTGGTTAAAATGGTTTCTAAGTGATTTATCGTTGAGAACATGTGATGGTTTGTTTAAGTTTTTTACGTTCGGGTGTCACCCCAAAACGGTTTCGAAGTGATTTATCGTTGAAAACATTGTGATGGTTTGTTTAAGTTGTTTACGTTCGGGTGTCACCCCAAAACGGTTTCGAAGTGATTTATCGTTGAAAACATTGTCATGGTTTGTTTATGTTTTTTACGTTCGGGTGTCACCCCAAAACGGTTTCGAAGTGATTTATCATTGAAAACATTGTGATGGTTTGTTTAAGTTGTTTACGTTCGGGTGTCACCCCAAAACGGTTTCGAAGTGATTTATCGTTGAAAACATTGTGATGGTTTGTTTAAGTTGTTTACGTTCGGGTGTCACCCCAAAACGGTTTCGAAGTGATTTATCGTTGAAAACATTGTGAGGGTTTGTTTATGTATTTTACGTTCGGGTGTCACCCCAAAACGGTTTCGAAGTGATTTATCATTGAAAACATTGTGATGGTTTGTTTAAGTTGTTTACGTTCGGGTGTCACCCCAAAACGGTTTCGAAGTGATTTATCGTTGAAAACATTGTGATGGTTTGTTTAAGTTGTTTACGTTCGGGTGTCACCCCAAAACGGGTGCCACCCGGGGCGGACCGCCCCCCCCTAGCTACGCCTCTGTCTGTGATATCAAGACTTCGGTCTGGGTTAAGGATTTTGATATAGTTTTCGGCAAAAAAATTTTATGAGGACATGGTTTTTAGTTTTGGGCAGCGATGCCCAACAAACAATTAACCGTCCTGCAACCGTTATCTGATCGACCGATTTCAACTATACGGTAAATAACAAACCGCTAAATTGGTTTTATAACCATCCCACAACGATAAATGGGTATGGATTAGCAATTGTATAAACGTTAAATAATGGTTAACCAACAGTACTAAAAACCTTTGTGCGTCAGTTATTGAACCGTCTTGTGCGTATCACTAAAAACTATAATACAATTTATTGTCAATCTTTAAACGGTGATTAAAATGGTTTGCTGACGGTTTTTGCATTTGACAAAATTTACTTTAAATTTTATTTATTGTATAATTAAAACCGTTTTAAGTCAACTTAAAACGGTTCTGTAACGGTGGATCCACAGTTAAAAAGCGGTTTGTAATTCTTAACTTACTCCTTTGACATTTGATTTGTCCAAATTGTTATCAGTTTGGCAACGATGTTTTCGTAAACGTTTTGTTTTCGATGTGATATATTTTTAAGGTATAATTAAAATCTAAGTCCAATATTTAAATAATAGAAAATTTTAATGAGGAATCTATGAAATATTATTTTCGTCATGTTGCGCATTTGTACGTATAAAAATAATGTGCGAATGAAATTTTATTGTAAAAGTTATTTTTATGTCTCGAAAAATTATAGTGCGCTACATATAAAAGCCAATTCCAAAAAATTAATTCTTTTTCATTATACAGTTTTGATTTTACGTTTTAGAGCGGTTTTGGCACCGTGTGAATAGCATTGCATATTTTACAAATGGCCACAGTCATGCCAGTCTTCGTTTTTTATCGGTTCGTTTATGATCTACGAAAAACCGTTGCTCAACTAAAATTATTGCTTGGTTTGCTTAAGCTCGAAACAAACCGTCTACTAACTACGGCTATTCACTGTTTTCTTTTTAACAAAAGAATATGGTTTATAAATCATAACATTTGAACAGTCAATTTTAAGGCATCCAAAAACCGTTCATAAACTCATAGACTAAGAGCCAGCGACAGCCAGATATACGTTATTTTATAAAAGCTGAAAGTTTCTGTGCGCATACCCCCTACTGAGGTAGGAACGATTAGCGACAAATGAAGTTTGAATCATGGTGGCTTGGGCAGGGAGCAGGTAACAAAGGGGCCTCCAAAGTTTCGTGAAAGTATAAAAGGTAATTTTTCTATATATTCTTCGGGGTAGTGTTAGAAGTCACGTCACCCATTGACTTACTATCGTGGTAACCACCTGCCAGACACCCTTAAACACTATCAATTTGTTAAAGTTTAAAGGTGTCTGGCAGGGGGCTACCACGATAATAAGTGTCTGGCAATGGGTGACGTGACTTCTACTACTATCCCGAAGAATATATAAAAAAAATTATCTTTTATACTTTCACGAAACTTTGGAGACCCCTTTGACACCTGCTCCCTGCCAAAGCCACCATTATCCAAACTTCATATGTTGCTAATCGTTCCTACCTGAGTAGGGGGTATGCGCAGAAAAACTTTCAGCTTTTATAAAATAACGAAGGTCTGACTGTCGCGGGCTCTTGGTCTATGATGGATTTTAACTATTGTTTTGTTGTTTATTTTTTTTTTGGTTTAAAATACCGGTTATCAGGTCATGCGTTTTGACAACGTAGGTTTTGTTTGAACTAAGTTAAACGTAAAATATCATAATTTAAGTGAGAATATTCAAATAGTGTGCAGTTTGTAGTTTTTCAAAATCCTTAAATTTAAAAATAAAGGTGGTTTGATATTGTCTTTAAATTTATATTATATATTTATATTTAAATAACAACAAATTTGTTGCTTTTAGAATGTCATTTACACTTGTAATCATTCATGAAGATGATTCAGAAGCAGATAGTACGGTACGGATAGATAATGTACTGAACTCGAGCCCTTTCGAGAACTTTAAGCAATATAGACCTCTTATTGCGCGATGTATATCAGTAGGTCTATATTTATTATAGCTCACAAGCAACCTGGAGGTTTCTACAATCTGCACTGCAGACCATTTTGTTCGAAAATTGAAACTACCCCGGGCCATCCTACCAATCATTTCTTCATTACACCTGAAAAAATGTACCTCTTTTAGTTAAATAAATATCAAAAATTAAACATATTTTTACCAAGATCTAGCAAATGTAACGAGTCTGCAATTATAAAATCTTCAACCATGTCAATGGGCAGTGCCTCAAGCATTGATTCACATTTATGGTGATCCGGATCTTCTCTATTACGAAAGCTCTTATCAGTTCTCAATGGGCAATCGATTCGGGGAAAACTCATGTGATGCCTTTCGTTATAATATTCGCCGATTGTAGTACACTTCATGCAGCCATTTTGGGAATTAAAATAAACAGTACCTTTACCAAAAGCTCTTGCCGGTGTATCACAAATGAAGCATCTCACTTTGATTGAAATTTTTGGCTGATATACAACAACGCCATTTTGCAGACAGTCAACAAGCTCTTTGACAAATTCTCCCAAATACTCTTGTAGATCCGGTTTTTTTTACACCGCTATATATGCCAATTATCATGGGGTTGCTATTTGGCATATTGACAAATTTGAATAATATTGGCCAAAATTCTGTTAAAGAACTCTTGTAAAGTGGAAGTCCATCGATGTTAAATGAAACCAAAAGCTCATATGGCTGTTGAATATCACTAAATATGGTTTTTAAACGTCTTTTTAACCCATAATGCTAATACATTCCATAGCCCATTTTTGTTATATTGACGACTGATATCGACGGTGTAGATAAAAACGTTCTCGCATCTCGAATTGCCTTTGGCAATTCATCAACACCGAAATTCGTTAAAATTGTTAACAGCTCATTTACAGCTTGCTGGGAAATTTGTGTTAACAATGCCCAATGTTTCAATTTTTTAATGACCAAATGATTCAAATTATGCTTTTGATTGATTTGTTTTATTGGACACATAAAGTTTGTTTGCTCCTGGACATAATTTTAATTTGACGTTGAAGAGATATCATTTGAGCAATTGGTTGTTGAAGATGATGGTACTGAATTATCATCTAAAGATCTATTTGTATTATTTGGCGCTTGATTTGCATTTACTGCCAAGTTTTCATTTTCATTCACAACACAATATGACGGTTCTTCTATTAAAGTTTGATTCGTTGTTAATTTAATTTTATTTAAGATAGCATTTTTAATCACTTTCACTTTTCGACAATATGTTGTAGCCCGCGTAAATGGTTTGGTCGATCACCGAAAATAGATGACCCATGCTTATTTTCTTTGTTTTTAGGCATGATGGAAAACAACATTCAATTCTCCACTAGAAAAAAAAATTCGCAAATCGCTGCGTAAAATAGCAATTTTTTATGAATTCTGCTAACATTAAAAATTATTTGTTTTATTTTATGTATATCATTAAATGTCAAAAGAGCGGTTTTAAACTATTGAATTAATAACCGTTTCCAAACCAAGAATTTAACAGAGTTATATTGCGATAGTTTGCTAGCAGTTTCTTGACTGATGTTTAAAAACTTATTATTTTAGTTAAATTTTACCAACCAAAAACCGTTAGTTAGTCCATAACAAACAACTAAAATAAAAAGGTTAAATTTATGTAATTAAAAAACTGTTAAAATCAATATTATTATTAACCGAAATTCCACGACTTATAAACTCAAAACGAATAACGGTTAGTTAACCGCAAAATGTTGATAGTTTATACGGGTGGTTAACCCACCGTTATTTCACAAACACATTTCAACCGATATGATATTTTAGTTTTTTTACTGTTTCATAACCCTAAAATAGCAACCGTTAAGAAGTAATAGATAAATTCCCAAAAATTTCTAATAAAGTTGAAAATCATCGGTGAAATGCTAGTCCTGTGACGGTTTTTTGCAACCGCTAGGCTCAACGGTTGGAAATTGTTTGTTGGGTGTACATCAAACAAACCTCTTTGTTGAAGTACAAGTTTTTATCTCTGTTTAAAAATTTATTACAAAACTAACACGAAACATCAATACGTTGCCGGAAAATTATAATCAAAATTCCAAAAATATTGTTAAATTAAATAAAATAAACTTTTTCAAAATTCCAAAAATATTCCAAAAATTAGAATAAGATCAAATATTTAAATATTTTCTAAATTCGAATAATATTTCAAAAATTCTTAAAAATTCAAACTTTTTCCAAAATTCTAAAAATATTGCAAAAATTATTACAAAATCAAAAATACAAACTTTTTCAAAATTCCAAAAATATTTCAAAAACTATAACAAATTCAAAAATTTCCATGTCCAATTTCATTTTAAATTACATTTACATCATAAAAACAGCTACATATTTTTTCCCAAAAAATAGGCTAAAAAATTAAATGAAATCATTTTTTGACACACTTGACATTATTTTTTGACAAACTTATAATGCCATAATTCTCTATAATAATAATAAAATATCATGTCATACGAACTATTAATTTTATTTTTTTCTAAGAAAATAGGGTAAAAAATAAATAAAAACCTTTCTTTTGACACACTTGACAACATTTTTTTGACAAACTTATAATGCCATAATTCTCAATAATAATAATAAAACTTCATTTCAAACAAACAATTAATTTTATTTTTTTTCCAAAAAATTGGGTACAAAAATAAATAAAAATCTTTCTTTTGACACACTTGACAACATTTTTTGACAAACTTATAATGCCATGTTCTCAATAATAATAAAAAAAAATTTCATTTCAAACAAAATTTTAATTTAATTTTTTCCCAGAAAATTGGGTAAAAAAATCAAAAAAATCTTTCTTTTGACACACTTGACAACATTTTTTTGACAAACTTATAATGCAATAATCTAGATTTTGGTCTCACATACCAATCCCGACCATCAAGATTTCTCCAAATTCAATGTTTCTACTCGTAATCACTTAAAATGAACGTTTTTTAACCAAAAAATATGCAAATTTCCTTGTTTTGACACACTTGACGATTTTTTTGACACACTTCCGGTACAGTTATCAAACACATCGTCCTTTCGCCTCTTCCCATTGAGTAAACCTATTTTTAGAAAAAAAAATTTTGAAATCCGTTCAGCGGTTTTCTAGATTTCGTCGGTTGTGACCGACGGCCGGCAGACAGACACACATTTTTTTTTTTTTTTGCTTTTTTAGAATCAGTAGGTCCTAAAACGTCGAGAAATGCCAAAAAAAGTGGGGGTAAGAATTTCACTTTGAGCTCATGAATGTAATACTTAGGTCTTTCAGACCGAAGTAATTGAATTTTGGGTTTTTAAATTTTGGGTTAGATCACACCCTCATTTTTTTTTCTAATTTGTGCAAATTAGAATCATTTGAGTTTATCTCATTCGCTTAAGAATGTTTAACTATAAACAAATATGTAAAAGATTTTATTTTTGTTTCTAAAATTAAAAAGAAAATTGTTTAACTTAAGTCACAATTTACTTAACTATTGTTTTTAAATCTATTATATTTTATTCTAAAAAATTAAAAAAATTTATTATTTCTTCATACTTTGATTTTAAACTTTATACAGATTATCTTTATGCATGACTTTATTATTATTATTTTCTTCGTCCTCTATTCTGACGTTGTCATTTTCTAACAATTCGATTACTAACCATGGTCCGGAATACATTTTCTCGAGTTTCGAGCCTGCCGAATGGTTTAATAGAACCACTTCGTCTCCTACTTTAAAGTTTTGCGGTTTTGATTTTTTATCGTAGCTATTCTTCTGCGTTAATTTCGATTTCATTAGAAACTTTCTAGCATGACTGTTTGCATATTGCAATCTAAATTTTAAGTTTTTGGTATAATCCTCTAGATTATAAATAGGTTCAATATTGTTGGTAATGGGGAAGAGCTTTGCTTCCCTACCGAAGACTAATTCGAATGGGGTGTATCCATGGATACTATTTGGTTGGGTATTGTAAAAAAAATGCGTATAGAATTGCCTATTTATCCCAATCTGCATAATGGTTTGTTGTTAAATAATTTCTCAAATATGTATTTAACTCTCGGTGATTACGTTCTACTACTCCCAACGTCTGATGATGGTAAGCAGTGGATGTAAAATGCTGAAAGCCTAAAAGTTCTTTCAGTCCCTTGAATATTTCATTAACGTATTCTGTTCCGAGATCCGTTTTAATTATTGTAAAATTACCATGAATCATTATAAAATTATTAAAAATTGTTTCCGCAATTGTTCTCGCCGATTTGTCAGGTATTGGTAGAACTATCACATATTTCGTTAGTTCACACTGTATCGTTACAGCATATTTGTTACCTTGACTGCTAACGTCAATTGGTCCGATTGTATCGATTTGGACCGCATCAAAAGGCTCTGATGGTGTACTCGTTACTGTTAGTTTCTCTTTATGTGTTAGTTTCGCTTTATTACACATACAGCTCTTGCATGTTTTAATAAAATTTGCTATATCTGTTTTTAACAACCGACCACCATAACTAATATTAATCGTGATTGATCTTCTGTCAAATCGTTTTTTTGTTTGTTTGTTTTCCTTTATTTCTCTGAGAGAGAAACCGGTTTGTCTTCCCAAAGACGTGCATAAATTTTTCATTTGATTCAAAATTGTACAATTATTGCGAGTTTCTTTTAAATCTATAAGAAAAAAACCTACCACAAAAAAATAATAGTTTCTCCCTCACTGCTACTATATAAAAAGAAATAAGAAAAATGACAGATTAGGATTTCATTCTAACCAAACATATAAATTTTAATCTTTTATCTATTAAAAATAAACTACACAATAATGAAAAGTTGGTCGCCAGCTAGTTTTCATAATATACTTTCAGGATGTATACATAATTTAAATATTTGCACATTTGCATTATAAAATAATAAAATATTCACTATTATACTAGGTCATTCAATAAGTCCGAAGGATGACACATAGATGGCGTTACTAGAATTTTTTCCATATGATTTTTATTTAGTACTAACCTTCAAACGATACGTGTATAAATTTGACAGCAATCTGACTATTTATTCGTGAGTTATAGCATTTTGTGTGAAGCAACTTTTGTTTTTGAAAAAAAATGGAAAAAAGTGAATTTCGAATTTTAATAAAGCATTGCTTTTTGATGAAAAAAAATACAGTGGAAACCAAACAATGGCTTGATAAACATTATCAAAACTCTGCTCCATCGAGACAACTGGTAGAGAAGTGGATGGCTGAATTTAAATGTGGTCGTACCAGCACAAAAGATGCAGAGCGCAGTGGACGCCCAAATGAGGCTGTTATTCCAGAAAACATAAAAAAAATCTACAAATTGGTTATGAACGATCGCAAATTGAAGGTGCACGAAATAGCTGACATTGTAAAGGTAGCAGATGGTAGTGTTTTTACCATTTTACATGAACATTTGGGTATGCGAAAGCTCTGTGCAAATTGGGTGCCGCGTGAGCTCACAGTCGACCAAAAACAACAACGAATCGATGCTTCGGAGGAGTCTTTGGCACTGTTAAACCGCAATAAAAGGGAATTCTATCGTAGATATGTGACAATGGATGAGACATGGCTTCACAATTACACACCAGAATCCAAAAGACAGTCAGCTGAGTGGACAGCAGTCGACGAACCGAATCCAAAGCGAGCAAAGACGCAACAGTCGGCCGGTAAGGTGATGGCGTCTGTATTTTGGGATACGAACGGAATAATATTCATCGACTATCTCCAAAAAGGAACCACCATCAACAGCGAGTATTACTGTGAACTTTTGGATCGATTGAAGGCTGAAATCGCAAAGAAACGGCCACATTTGCAAAAGAAAAAAGTGTTGTTTCACCAAGATAATGCACCGTGTCACAGATCGATGAAAACGATGGCAAAATTGAATGAATTGGGCTTTGAATTGCTTACCCACCCACCATATTCTCCAGATTTAGCCCCCAGCGAATTTTTCCTGTTTTCAGATCTCAAGAGAATGCTTGCTGGAAAGAAATTTAAGTCCAATGATGAAGTAATCGCTGAAACTGAGGCCTATTTTGACGAGAAAGAGAAATCGTACTATAAAAGTGGTATAGAAAAGTTGGAAAATAGCTATACTCGTTGTATCGCCCTCGAAGGCAACTATGTTGAATAAAAAAATCGAGTTTTGTCAAAATGTTATTTTTTTCTTACTTATCCTACGGACTTATTGAACGACCCCGAAAATCACTGGAAATAACACAATAAATGTAAAATACTCTCGTAATTATTTTCACTCATTTTATAAAAATTAGCACAACTAAAAATAATAGATTGTACTTTTTGTTTCGTTTTAAATTATTTAATTGTTTTTAATTTATAATTTAATACAATAGTTGGTTGTTGTAAATAAACAGAAATGAAAATTGCGAAATGAGAAATTGAATATGACATATTAGCAAACACGATTTCTTATGTCTCTCTCCATACAATTTTAAAGTTATGTTCTCTCTATATTTATATATACTCTAAGGTTTTTAAGTATGGCCAGGAAAACTTTTCCGAAATTTTTAGATAAGTTGTCCTTATTCCCGTATGACCACCTAATATTGGGTCTTCATGATATAATTTTATGATATCATTTTTCTCTTTTTCATCATATATCGCTATTGGTTTTTTTATTATAAAAATCTTAATATTATTCAGTAATCGATTACCTATATTTTTAAACGTGTTGATATCAAATATATCAAAGATTAAATCGTTGCGCGCGACTTTTAACTCATAAATTTTCCTGCGGACGCTGAACTGATTCAGGTCCCTGAAAATTTCTTCTAAAACTGAAATGTTTCCTACCATTTTTCCACTAATGCGGAGATCCAACGTATCAGATTCCTGGTGGGTTAGTAAACTAGTTTTCTTATTTTCATATATGTTAACATTTTCGTTATTATTTTTTTCATTATTTTCATTATTACTTAAAGCTTTACTGCGAATATTCACCTTAGTGAATTTGTTATTGCTTTTGTTTTCATTATTATTTTCATTACTATTTTCATCATTATTTTCACCTTAGTGAATTTCTTATTGCTTTTCTTTGTACAATACATATATGTTTTTTCGTAAATTTTTATTTTTTGGGTCATGACCTTAATATTTATTTTATTTTCTTCAATATTCATTGTTAAAATTGGTATACCATTCTTATTTCTATTATTATTATCTATTATTTTTAATTCAATTTCTTTTGAACTTCTATTTTCATCTGTATAATTATTATTACTAATTATATTATTATTAATATTACTTATTATATTTCTATCTGTATTTTGATTATTTTCACAGCTTTTTCTGTTTTACTAATATTATTGTTATTATTATAGATATTATCTGAGTTTAAATTTTTGGTTTTTGATCTAGTTTGTACCATTAATATTTCTGATAGGGTATTTGTGTTGATTCTAGATAAAGCGTCTGCTACCACATTGGCCTTGCCTTTGAGATATTCTATCTCGAAATCAAATTCTTCAAGGTCTAACCTCATTCTTGTAAGTTTTGAAGATGGGTTTTTTAAGGAATATAGATAAACTAGAGGTTTATGATCAGTTTTTATTAGGAATTTAGTACCATATACGTATGGTCGAAATTGGTTAACTGCGCAGTGAATAGCTGTCAACTCTTTTTCTATTGTTCGTCTCTCCTTTCGTGAAAGATTTGGATGCGAAGACAATTGGCATGTCAACATTATTGACAATTTGGCTTAACACTGCTCCACACGCTACATTGCTTGCGTCTGTGGTTATGATAAATTGTTTGCTAAAATCGGGATATTGTAAAATAGGCATTGATAACAATAAATTTTTTATTGATTCAAATGCATTATGTTCTTCTTTGTTCCATTTAAATTTTTGATTTTTCTCGTAAGCTTATTTAAAGGAATTGAAATATTTGCAAAATTTTTTATGAATCGTCGATAGTAATTTGCAAACGCCACGTTGTTATACCTTCGTTTGTGCATGTATGCCCTAAATAGGTAACTTCTGTTTTGAAAAAACTACATTTCTCAGGGTTTAGTTTCAAATTTTCATCCCTACACGCTTTCTAAATTTTTTAAATGGTGATTTCTAGAACAGCCGAAAATGATTAAATCATCCATGTATAAAAATGCTCGTGATGGTGACAGATTGGCAAATGCCAATGTCATCATCCTTTGGAATGAATTTGGACTTACTAACAGTCCGAAAGGAAGTCTTGTATACCGATAAGATCCAGTTTCGGTACTCAAGGAAGTGACATTTCTGGAATTTTCCTCCAATGGTATTTGGTGAAAAACAGATTGAAGGTCTACAACACTAAAATACTTAGCTCTGCCAAGTTGGTCTAATATATCATCAATTCGCGGTAGCGGGAATTTATCCGCAACTACTTTCTTGTTTATATTTCTAAAATCTACAACAAGACGAAATTTCTTTATACCTTCCTTTGATTTTTTAGGGACTAGCAAAATGGACTATTATAGTCAGAAATCGATGGCTCTATTATGCCATCTTTTAACATTGTAGAAACCTGTTGGTTAATCTCTTGTTTTTGAGAATGGGGCAGTCGATAAGGTTTTGTGTATACTGGCGTATCATCCTTTAAATGAATGTTTTGACTGTAAAAATTATTTACTGTTAGCTTTTCATTTTCGCTAGAAAATATATCTATATAATTTGAAATTAATTTTTTGATATTACTATTAACATTAGGATCCAAATTTTTATTGTTTTCTAAAATTTTACCTACTATCTCTTCCTGCTTGGATTTCTTGGTTGAACTATCTGTACCCTTATTGGTTACCATTTGGAATACTTCGAAGTTATCTAAAGGTTCAAAAGAAAAGGCAGTGTGAGGAATTGTTATTCCTGTATCAGTAGTGTGCAACAATTGAACATATGGGCTACTGTTACTCACTATTGTCTTACTCACAAATACACCTGGTGTTAATTCACCATTATAGATTGCTACTGAATCTGTAGATATATTTTGGTGCGGTAATCTTCTGATTACTTCACATCTAGGAGGAATATAGATTGTATCTATTCTTGGTCCTGTTTGAATCGGAATTTTAAACGAAATATTGCGCTCATTTATTTCTAACGTAAAGTCCTCAAAACTAATATTACACGAGAATTTGGTAAAGAAATGAAACTCATGTTTGATCGCATATCTTCCAACAAAAACCTCTTTCTTTATGGTACCTATCGTTTTTACTTCGACATCTGTTATGCCTTTTAATTTAATTACATTGTTAATATTAATATAGTTATTTTTTCTTAATTGATCATTAAACTTTATTAAAGAGACCTCTGCTCCTGTATCTAGTAAAAAACATATATTATTTGTTAATTTTTCATTCATGCTCAGATTTATGAAAATACAGTAGTTTAAATTGAAATTTAAAATTTTAAAGTGTTCCCCTATGCACCGAGGAGCCTTTAGTTTTCCTGTGAAGGAGAATCTACTCTTTCTACATCTATATTTCTTATATAAGCTTTATTATTTTTATTTCTATATTCATATTTACTAAAATTTGATGTTAACATAAAGATGTTAACGAAATATTCTCTCATCCTATGAATTCACACATCGTAATATCTAGAAATTTAATACAAAAAAAATACCAAAGAAATACAATTTTCAATATGTAATCATAGATGAAAAATTCAACTTAAGTAAATATGAAAAATGATGAAGTTTCAATTTAGAAATTATCTGAACATCAAAATTAAAATATGTTTCGTCATCGCCGCTTTGGCTAAGCTGTGTAAGACACACGGAATTTGAACAATGTGTCTCTGATGAATGTAGTTCAAATTCTGACACGAAACACAACAAAATTTTTTCTAAAGGAATTTTAGAGAAAATGAAAAGTTATTTCGAATTGCAAAATTCAAGTGATTTCCAATATGTACTTAAGCTTAATTGTTCTCAAAAAACAATCTGAAATTAAAAATTCCCCTAATGTTGTCTATATTTCCTAACCAAAAATATAACAACATATTGACTTTACGTCAGATATTAAGTTTCGCATTGATTGGCAACAATCAATAATGACTTTACACTCGTGACTTAGGATGTTGATTAGAATGTTGACTTAGATGTTAACGAAATATTCTCTCATCCTATGAATTCACACATCGTAATATCTAGAAATTTAATACAAAAAAAATACCAAAGAAATACAATTTTCAATATGTAATCATAGATGAAAAATTCAACTTAAGTAAATATGAAAAATGATGAAGTTTCAATTTAGAAATTATCTGAACATCAAAATTAAAATATGTTTCGTCATCGCCGCTTTGGCTAAGTTGTGTAAGACACACGGAATTTGAACAATGTGTCTCTGATGAATGTAGTTCAAATTCTGACACGAAACACAACCAAATTTTTTCTAAAGGAATTTTAGAGAAAATGAAAAGTTATTTCGAATTGCAAAATTCAAGTGATTTCCAATATGTACTTAAGCTTAATTGTTCTCAAAAAACAATCTGAAATTAAAAATTCCCCTAATGTTGTCTATATTTCCTAACCAAAAATATAACAACATATTGACTTTACGTCAGATATTAAGTTTCGCATTGATTGGCAACAATCAATAATGACTTTACACTCGTGACTTAGGATGTTGATTAGAATGTTGACTTAGATGTTAACGAAATATTCTCTCATCCTATGAATTCACACATCGTAATATCTAGAAATTTAATACAAAAAAAATACCAAAGAAATACAATTTTCAATATGTAATCATAGATGAAAAATTCAACTTAAGTAAATATGAAAAATGATGAAGTTTCAATTTAGAAATTATCTGAACATCAAAATTAAAATATGTTTCGTCATCGCCGCTTTGGCTAAGTTGTGTAAGACACACGGAATTTGAACAATGTGTCTCTGATGAATGTAGTTCAAATTCTGACACGAAACACAACAAAATTTTTTCTAAAGGAATTTTAGAGAAAATGAAAAGTTATTTCGAATTGCAAAATTCAAGTGATTTCCAATATGTACTTAAGCTTAATTGTTCTCAAAAAACAATCTGAAATTAAAAATTCCCCTAATGTTGTCTATATTTCCTAACCAAAAATATAACAACATATTGACTTTACGTCAGATATTAAGTTTCGCATTGATTGGCAACAATCAATAATGACTTTACACTCGTGACTTAGGATGTTGATTAGAATGTTGACTTAGATGTTAACGAAATATTCTCTCATCCTATGAATTCACACATCGTAATATCTAGAAATTTAATACAAAAAAAATACCAAAGAAATACAATTTTCAATATGTAATCATAGATGAAAAATTCAACTTAAGTAAATATGAAAAATGATGAAGTTTCAATTTAGAAATTATCTGAACATCAAAATTAAAATATGTTTCGTCATCGCCGCTTTGGCTAAGTTGTGTAAGACACACGGAATTTGAACAATGTGTCTCTGATGAATGTAGTTCAAATTCTGACACGAAACACAACCAAATTTTTTCTAAAGGAATTTTAGAGAAAATGAAAAGTTATTTCGAATTGCAAAATTCAAGTGATTTCCAATATGTACTTAAGCTTAATTGTTCTCAAAAAACAATCTGAAATTAAAAATTCCCCTAATGTTGTCTATATTTCCTAACCAAAAATATAACAACATATTGACTTTACGTCAGATATTAAGTTTCGCATTGATTGGCAACAATCAATAATGACTTTACACTCGTGACTTAGGATGTTGATTAGAATGTTGACTTAGATGTTAACGAAATATTCTCTCATCCTATGAATTCACACATCGTAATATCTAGAAATTTAATACAAAAAAAATACCAAAGAAATACAATTTTCAATATGTAATCATAGATGAAAAATTCAACTTAAGTAAATATGAAAAATGATGAAGTTTCAATTTAGAAATTATCTGAACATCAAAATTAAAATATGTTTCGTCATCGCCGCTTTGGCTAAGTTGTGTAAGACACACGGAATTTGAACAATGTGTCTCTGATGAATGTAGTTCAAATTCTGACACGAAACACAACAAAATTTTTTCTAAAGGAATTTTAGAGAAAATGAAAAGTTATTTCGAATTGCAAAATTCAAGTGATTTCCAATATGTACTTAACCCACATCCATTTCTCTAACGCTAGACTAGCGTTAGATATAGCGGTTGATCTAGCGTTAGATTAGCGTTAGATTTGTATGAAAAATGTCCAAATTGTCTACCGCTGGAGTGAATCTTTAATAAATAGATGAAGTGCTAAAACTAATAAATAGTGCTAAAACTAAAATGTTATTAGCGAGACCTCTGGTGGAAAAAATCGAAATATAATAAAAATAAATATTTATCTAGTGCTCATAGACAAAAATAAAATGTACACAAACATAATTTCAAGATTTTTTATAGTTTTTTTCAAAAAAATTATACTATTTTACATATTTACATTAAATTAAATGGACTTATGCTTATGTTATTTATTTATTTATTTATTATGTTTTTGACAATGTTGGTTGGTTGGCTGGTTGGTTCTGAAAATATATATTGGAATCCTGGTATCTAAAAACTGAAAATAAATACTTTATATTGGAACTTAACCATATTAAATTAAATTTTAATAAATTTTTACTTACCCGATGGTTATACAAATCTTTTATTACTTAAATATTTAAATATTTGGGTACATATATGGCCAGGCGATGTCAGAAAAATAATAATATTATTATTTGTCTATGGCGATATATTCTTTAAATTAAACTGCTGTTTTGTTTTCACAAACAAATTAATTCGCAATATGACAGTCACATTACTTTTTAAATCGTTCTAAAAGAGTTCTAATCTAGAGCGGAGACACATTTTTCATTAAAATATTATTTAAGACTATTAAAAAAATTAGAACAAACCTGAGAAACAAATAGAGCGTAGAATATAGGATAAAAATGAATATTCGACATGGAACTGGGTTAAGCTTAATTGTTCTCAAAAACCAATCTGAAATTAAATTTTTATATTAAATTACTAAATGCATGCTTTAATGCATGTAATTATATTTTATTTAGAATTATCAAAATAGTGTTTCGATACGGAGTTATACTCATCCTTTTTTTTATACTACTAATGTTGAAGCGTATCTCTTCTTGAGTCCCCTTTTCTGCTTTTGACATAGCAGCATGATAAATTTTATTATTTTTAAAACCACTATTATTAGAAGTAATAGTACGATTTCAATACTGTACACATTGAAGGTTTGCTCGTCTCCTATTGTTACGTTGTTGTTTACTTGACCATTCGAGCTTTGGTGTTCGTTTTTTGATTTGCTTGAACCCAGCGTAATTTATCTTTAATTTATAGGTATATGTTTTAATTAAATTTAAGGAGAAAAATAATTTATTAATTAATTAATTATTAATAAATTATCAGACGACAAAAAAAAATGTTTATTCATCACTTGTCAATTCAAGAATAACAATGGCTCGCAGAACTTTATTAATTTTTGTATTTTATTATTGCCTTACGTTTATTATTACCGGGTATACTAATTTACAAGTACTAAAACTTTTTAATACTTTTTGTTTGTACTTGAAATTTATTATAGGAACCGGGTATTGTATATGTACTTTAAAAACATTTCATTTTTAATTTACACCCGGGTATTGTAAATGTACTTTTTAAAAAAAACTTTTCAGTTTAGTTTACACCTGGTATTGTATGCAGCAACTTTTTAATATTAAACTTTGAACTTAACCACATAATTCTACTACACTATCTAGTTAAAAGAATTTTAAATCACACATTTTTTTTTATTAAACTTTTTTTTCACTGTTCTTGTTCTACATATGATATTTCACTTCTCACGAATCTTTTATGTATTTTGAGCATTAATTACATGATTTTTTTTTGTTTTTACTCACGGTTTTTGTGGTTTATATTTTCTCGGTCCTGTCACGGTCGCCATGTATAGGGGATGATATCCAGAGAGTTTATATCGATTAAACAAACACCAATTAATTATAAACTTATTTATTTATTCACTTAATGTTTTCACTTTTATGGCTAACATCTTTATGTCTCAACTCCTATTTATGAATGCTTTGTTTTATTCAAAATATTTGTTAATATTGAAATTGCTGACTGCGCAGCTTGGTATTTGATATTTATTTCATATTATGAAATGCTTATTTAGCATTTCATATATTAAAGTAAATATCAAATACAGTGACACCCTTATGGTCACTACAAATAGTTTACAACCGATTCTCAGACCTACCGTATATACCCATAAAATTTCATGGAAATCAGTCAAGCCGTTTCGGAGGAGTTTGCGAACAAACACTGTGACACGAGAATTTTATATATATAGATTATGGTATGAAAAAGTATATTTTTGATTATAATACTCTTAAATAGCTTAGGAATAGCCAACAGTATTTCGTTTTATTCTTAACTACAGTTGCGGACAATAACAAAATTGATAAATTCATAATAAAATTTTATTCTAAACAATTAAATTTTCGATAAAGAAAACACAATTAATATTATATTTCATTATCTAGCTGAATATGAAATTTGATGTTCGATCATAGAATTATTTCTATTAACCTTGTAAAAGTAAAAATTTCACTTATCATTATCGCTAGAACCTGACGAATTTGACGAATTTGAAAGGGGTGATAAATCTGAATCCTCATCACCATTATTTTGTGAATTTACTTTTTCAAACGATTTATGAGTCATACCAACGGTCTTTAAACTTGTTGATGTCGATGAGGTTATACTTCTTTTATTCGAATTACATTTTAAATTTGGAATAAATTTTTCAATATTTGCTGGTACACGACGAACATCAAAATCTAAATCCACTCGTGCTACTATATTTTGTCGCTGTTCTTCGCTGGTAACATATAGATCGTCTGGACGATGATTTATATTATGCGTATCGTATGCTTTTTTATTGTAAAATATCGCTTCACAAGCTTTACAGACAATAAAACCATCATTAGGAACATGCGATCGCTCTTCCTCCGTATGATGATCTTCTAAATGCTTACGAAGGTTAAATTTGACTACATATTCCGAGCCACATAAATGACAATAATAAACCGATATAACCTCATCAGCATTATTCAATTTAATTTTCTTCGATGGTGGGGGGCATACAGTGGGCATTAATAAACGTTTTTCAAGTTGATGAACGCATTTCTCGTGAAATTTTAAAGCATGTTCATTTTCAAATTTCGCCGTACATAATTGACATTTGAATTCGTCTTGTGATGAAATTACTGTTGCTGTTGTGGTTTTTGTACTGTTCGAGGATAACGAATCAGTGAATGTTTTATCTGGATTTCCATTTATTCTATGTTCCACTCGTTCGTGTTGTTTTAGTGCTATTTTTAAAGGAAACAACTTTCCACAAATTTTACAAAAATAATTTGTACTTTCATAACGATGTTTTCGAAATTTATGTTCAATTGCTTTTGAGATATTATGGAATACTTCGGAGCACCATTCACATTCAATTAGTTCTAATAATGATGTTGATTTAGAAGGATGTTTTAATAATGTTGAATCAAGTATTGCTCTGCCTCGTATATCAATTTCATTGCTTCCATGTTGCCTGAAACAAAAAAATTCAATTAAGAATAACATAATAACTACTTTTAGGTAAATTTCATATAAAAATCTATTAGGTAGATTTCGTATAAAAATCGTCCTCCCGTTTCGTCCGTCATCTCGGAATTTCGGAAAAATTTTGGTGCCAAACGACTATAAATGATAAGCGGAGACGGAAAAACAGAAAAAAACACAGCGGCAGGTATATCGACTAGAAATAGGTAGATTTCGGGATCAGACAGTTTTGTTTTGAAGTGGAATCGGATTTGATCTTACGAATTAAATTATTTAGCAACACTGCGAATCAAAGCACACAATAAACAACGAGTACACCAATAACATTTGAATTATACTAATAATAAATATTTATACGTCTGGCCTATTGGGATATTAAAAATTATCAGTCTAATTTTGAAATAATTAACTGATATCACAGTAGGCCCACGTATAATTCATAAAAAATATATAAAGAAATGAAAAATGACAAAAAATTTTCTAAACGCATTATCATTTATGAATGAAAACGGACATTTGTATTATTTGCAAATTGCATTTTTACATAATTTTGTATTATTGAATAACTTGTAGAAAAAATTTTATTTAGAAACTAATGATTATCTTTTAAACAAAATTATAATTAAAAAAAAATATCAGTTGTAATTTCCCAACTTCCCATTTCCGATGAAAAGTTGGTCGCCAGCAAGTTTTCATAACATACTTTGAAAATATTCACATAATTTAAATATTTGTTCGTGGTGTTAGAAAATATTCCTTGGGCATTATAAAATATTCACTATTATAAAATCACTGGAAATAACACAATAAATGCAAAATACTCTCGTAATTATTTTCATTCATTTTATAAAAATTAGCACAACTAAAAAGAACTTCTTGTTTCGTTTTAAATTATTTAATTGTTTTTAATTTATAATTTAATAAAATAGTTTGTTGTTGTAAATAAACAGAAATGCAAATGGCGAAAAGAGAAATTGAATATGACATATGATTGATCACGATTTGTTATGTCTCTCTTCATTCAATTTTAAAGTTATGTTCGCTCTATATTTATATACTCTAAAGTTTTCATTCATAAATGATGTTTATGTTTATTTGTCAAAAATAAATTACAAATTTATAACATTTATGCGCCTACTAAGATGGCCTAGAAAATTTTTTGCCATTTCTCATTTCTTTATGAGTCATTCCATATGAAATCATCGAAAAAAAAACAAAAAACGTTGCTGCACTATTTTAGATTTTGCTTAAACTTTGTGGAAATGTTCTTTAGGGTTCCAAAAACCAAAATCCATAGAGATTGAATTTTCGCACACACCACTTCCGGTCCACAAAAAATAAAGCAATGGAAAAGTCTTATTTTGGTGTTTTGCGGTTTTAGCTGTAAAAACTTTTCTAATAAAGATATCTACTCGACCAAGGTGCCATTGAAAAGCGGAAAGATGATTGTTTTTAAAACAAAAATAAAAATTCACATAATTCATATACCTGAAAAATAACAGGGATTTGAAAATACGTGTATTTTATTGATTTCTTGTGATTTTCAATTGACACCAGGATCTGCACTGTTGAATTTAAAAGTTTAATTGTTCTCAGATATCAAAGTGCACATATTGTAAGATAATTAAAAATTAAAATCGACTCGTTTGGTCAACTCTTAATAAAAAAAATTTTGCTTGAAATTTTAGCATATTTAGCATATTTGCATATTTCAGGCTGCAATTTGGACGTGTTTGATAAGAGACAAAAATTTGAAATTGGCAGGATACTTAGTTCTTACCTTTAACTTTAAAAAACTTCAAGGTTAGTTTGTTTTTTCTTCTTATCGCACATTTACATGCGTTTAAAGAGAAGCAAACATCATAGCCATTTGTTTGTTTTTTTTAAATTATATTTTTTAGTATATTTTTGTAGCCTGATTCTCTAAGTAGCCTGATTCTCTAAGCGGCAAGATAAAGTGTAAACGTGTAAACGTTAAATTATTTTGTTTTTGAGTATTCGAATTCCGTAATTTTTTTCAAGATAAAATGTAAACGCTTAAGATAAGTATGCGGGTAAACTTTACCCAATTATTTTATCTTGGGAAAACTTAACACAAACTATTATTATTACTATTTTTGTGAATTATTATAGTTTGTTTTATTAAATAAAATAAATATGGATATAGATAAAAAGTAAGTAAAAAGTTTTATGGATATAAATAAAAATAAAGGGAAATCCCCGGGTAGGAACTGCCAAGGTTAAACAACGGACCAATCTCGGGCTAGTATTGGCGAGCCAAGCCTTGGCTAGTTAGCTTTGGGCCAGGTCTGGGCCAGTTGTAAATGCCTAGACTGAACCAAGGTTCAGTTTATTATATTACGTGTTATTCACCAGGTTAATGCATTGTAAACATGTGCAGGCCATATTATGTTTATTTTTATTTTCATACATGTTACCCTTTCCACAACCTCTTTCCACACATTTAAAGGAGGTCTGGAAACAAAATTGGTTTGGTAGACCTGGCCCAAATCTTATTTGTCAGACTTGGCCCAAGCCTGGTTTGCCCCAGGACATAAGTCCAAGCATGGCCCAAGCTTGGGCCGTTTGAAAATGTTAAGCCTGGCAAAATCCCCAAAGGCTATGGCGCGATCTTGGTCCAGGCTTGGCACTTTAGCTTTTTCTTACCCGGGTTATGTTATAGAATGTTTTGGTAGTTTTGGTTATATATGTTTAAATTTATTTTTTATAAAGAACTGACCTCCAAATTTTTTTTGAAATTTTATTTAGAAACACCAAAACTAGAAGTAGACGAGCCTCGATAGAGCAAAAAGTTCGCCTTATAGAATTTATGGAGTTAGCAAAATTTATTATAAAACCTATAAAGTTATGAATTATTTTACCTAATTGTTTTTGTAAAAATATACATATAAATGAAAACATACACATGTTTATCGTTATTTATTCCCACATCACTTTGAGGAAAACGTATATATTTTGTGCTCAAATTTGTGTCAGTTGCCAACGCACCTCGAAATGGAAGTTTACGATAACGCTATGAGGGAATCATGCCCTACATTTTTTTGTTATCCGTATTTAGTGAAAATATATCTATAATTAAATATGTTTTTACGTATACAATTTTAAAAACAACTAACCATTCGCTACTTTACGCTCACAAACGAAAGCACCTGCAAATAATCAGGAATGGCGCTATTTCGTTGGGACTGTTGCAAGAACGACCCAAATTCTTCTATTAAATTATGAACCAAAATTTTTGTTAAACGATTATAACCTTTGAAGCAATCGGCAGATACATTAAACGAGTTTTGTGCGTCTCTTAATCTTAATCGCGTCATTCGCAATCTCTTTACACGTAATTTCTTGCACCATTTTAACTATTATATATTATTTGTATGTTATTTACATTGACTATATAATACTATAGATACATCAGTTTAAAAAATTTTTGTTGTGTGGTGTATCCGCAACAAGCGCTGCAAAATCAACACAAAAAGGGTTGAGTCACGGATTGACCTAACGTAAATCTGGTTATTATATTGGCTAGCTTAACGAAATAATTTTTTTCTATTTAACGAATCTTTCTTAAGTTTTTAACTAAAAGATTTCGTGTTTGACGTTTGAATTTGCACACTGTTGCTTTTAATATGTTAAAATAAAACAAACTGAACAAACTTTTGTTCGTAATGAATATAAATGACAACAATGTAGTTTGTAAATTTTTTGTATAAATAATGCAAAATACATGCGTAATAGAATCACATTTATATGTGTGTTTTCATTTGGTAATTTATTTTTAGATTTAAGGAAAAATAATGAAAATATAAGTTTTCTGCTCCGCAATTAATAATAATTTCATTTTTTAAATAAAAAGTACTATATTAAAAATAATAATTAAAATGGGAAATTGGGAAGCTCAGTTTTTAAACTGGGACATGTAATTTATGTTTTGATAAAAATAAACCAAATTTTGTTAAATTACTTGGTGGTATTTTCAGGTTTTCTTTTGCATTTCTGGAAGTTTTGGCATTTGTGTTACGCGATTAGAGAACTACTCTACGGGGTTAATGACAATCAAAATAAATCAAGAACCACAAAAAAGAGAGATAGAAATTTTAAAAAAAACCTTTTATTTCGGTCTGAAAGACCTAGTATTACATTCATGAGTTAAAAAAAAATTGGAAATTCTGGAACTGGAAAAAATTGAAATTCTCACTCCCACTTTTTTGGCATTTCTCGACGTTTTAGGACCTACTGATTCTAAAAAAGCAAAAAAAAAAAATGTATGTCTGTCTGCCAGCCGGCCAACCGACAAAATCTAGAAAACGGCTGAAGGGATTTAAAAAATTTTGGTTTCTAAAAATAGGTACACTCAACTGTACCGGAAGTGTGTCAAAAAAATCGTCAAGTGTGTCAAAACAAGGAAATATGCATTTTGTTGCTTAAAAAACGTTCATTTTAATTGATAATAAGTAGGAACAAAGAATGCGGAGAAATCTTGATGGTATGTGGGATTGGTATGTGATACCAAAAACTAGATTATTGCATTATAAGTTTGTCAAAAAAATGTTGTCAAGTGTGTCAAAAGAAAGATTTTTATTTATTTTCTTATCCAATTTTTTGGAAAAAAATAAAATTCATTATTTGTTTGAAATGAAATTTTATTATTATTATTGAGAATTATGGCATTATAAGTTTGACAAAAAAATGTTGTCAAGTGTGTCAAAAGAATGATTTTCATTTATTTTTTTAGAAAAAAAAATTAGTTATTTTGTACGAAATGAAATGTATAATGAACATGAAAGTATTATTATTGAGAATTTTATAGCATTATAAGTTTGTCAAAAAAATATTGTCAAGTATGTCAAAAAAATGATTTCATTTATTTTTTTAGATAAGTTTTTGGAAATAAAAATTTAGCTGTTTATTTACGTAAATATAATTGAACATGGAAATTTTTGAATATGTTATAGTTTTTGAAATATTTTTGGAATTTTGGAAAAGTTTCAATTTTTGATTTAGTAAGAATTTTTGGAATATCTTTAGAATTTTGAAAAATTTAAAATTTTTAATTTTATGATAATTTTGGAAAAAGTTTCAATTTTTGATATTGGCATAATTTTTGGAATATTTTTAGAATTTTGAAAAAATTTTAAATTTCTGAATTTTTAAGAATTTTTTGAATATTATTAAAATACAGAAAAAGTTTAAATATTTGATTTTATTCTAATTTTTGAAATATTTTTAGAATTTTGAAAAATTTTAAATTTTTGATTTTATTATAATTTTTATAGTTTTGGAAAAAGTTTCAATTTTTGCAATATATTTAGAATTTTGGAAACAGTTTGAATTTTTGAATGTTTAAGAATTTTTGGAATAGTATTAAAATTTAGAAAAAGTTTGAATATTTGATTTTATTCTAATTTTTGGAATATTTTTAGGATTTTGAAAAAAAAAATTATAGAATTTTATATATATTTTTAGGATTTTGAAAAAAGTCAATTTTTGATTTTGTAAGAATTTTTGGAATATTTTTAGAATTTTAAAAAATTTTAAATTTTTGATTGTATTATAATTTTTATAACTTTGGAAAAAGTTACAATTTTTGATTTTGTAATAATGTGACGGAGGGAATTTCAGAAACACTATTTTCGTGTCAAAGATTTATCATCTTCCCTTCGTCGCAAGTCTAATAAATTCCAGACAATATCTAATTTTATAATTTTGATCCATCATGACATTATAGTCATTATACCCATTTTTCAAAAATTTTCCCATATTTCGTTTTGCACATTATGCAAAAATATTAATAATTCTAGAAAAATTCTCACATGTTTTGCTTTCTGTAAGTTTTACAGAAAACAATTACTAAAAAATTCTGGATTAACCTAATTGGTAATCCAATTTCACTTTATTTAATTCTCATTTTTCTTTCTTTTCTACTTAAGACTGAAATTCAGCCTTTCGTTTTTTTGTTGTAATTAAACAAGTTTTCGTTTATTTGTGGGAAAGTTCCCACAAATTGATTAGATTCTGGAATTAATTTTTTTCTCTCGTTATTTTTAATTTTGTCTACTAAGAGCATTTTGACCAGAGCTCGGATAACACCGAGGTGTTGATTTGAGTTGGAAAATTTTTAGTGGGGACTCGGATTCGAATTGTCGACCAAGATGGTCACAATTTGTTTTAGTTTTGGGACGATTGAGTTTTGTTACGTGGACGAGTTCGGTCGTTTGAAGTAAAGCAATCGGTGGTGTATTTGTTTTATTTTTTTTGTTGTTTGTTTTAGTGTATAAAAATAGTCTATTTGTTTTTTTGAGTTTTTGTTTCTTATTTTAATAGTAAAGTTAATCTGAATAGAATTAAAATATTAGTAAAGTTAATCTAAATATAATTTTGGAAAAAGTTTTCTTTGTGAAAACTAAATATGTTAGTGTACTGATTAAAATATTAAAGTTATTTTGAGTAGAATTTTGGAAAAAGTGTTCTTTGTGAAAACTAAATGAATTAGTGTACTGATTAAAATATTAAAGTTATTCTGAATAGAATTTTAGAAAAAGTTTTCTTTGTGAAAATTAAATGAATTAGTGTATTGAATAAAATATTAGTAAAGTTAATCTGAATATAATTTTGGAAAAAGTTTTCTTTATGAAAACTAAATATGTTAGAAATATTAAAGTTAATCTGAATATAATGTTGGAGAAAGTTTTCTTTGTGAAAACAAAATAATTTTAAAAAAATAGTGTAGAGAACCACAAATAATAGCATTATAAATAAAGATCATGGAATAAAAATATCGTGTTTTGGGATAACCCGTTATCTTTAGAGACGGAAACATCAACTGCGAATTTTAAGGTGAGTCCTAGATAAGTAGTTTTTGTTGTTGTGGTCATGCATAGTTTTTCTAAATATTTGGAGAGAAGCAGGAGCGACAGGCGTTGGGTGTTCCTTCTGAACATTCAACTACTGATTCGCTGAAACAATGTCTGGTAGTGAATGAGAACATGGTAAAGGCACAAGAGGTAAGAAGGGACGGCTGTCTGCGTTTCTTTAACTAACAACCGCTCCCATCTAGGGTTTCTGACTTCCGATTCAAACCCACGACCGTTATAGACTGAGCCAAGTCGATAGAGCGGGAATCGGGCAACGGTCAGGGAACAAATCTATAACTTTAGTAAGTGCAATCTTTACTCCTTTTTGGGGGCTCAGGTTGCACTGCTAATCGTTACAATAATTTTTGCAATATTTTAAGAGTTTTTGAAAAAAGTTTTAATCTTTGATTTTGTAATAACTTTTGAAATATTTTTAGAGTTTTGTTTGAAAAAAGTTTGAATTTTTAATTTTATTTAATTTTTACAATACTTTTGGAATTATGAAAGAAATATGAATTTGTGATTTTGAAATATTTTCTCGAAACGCTAAATGGAGAGGTTTTGAGTAGTTTGCTGATTGTATAATCTTTTCACTAAATTATGTTAATTTATGATTTGTTATAATTTTCCGACAACGTATAGATGTTTCGTGTTAGTTTTGTAATACATATCTAAACAGAGATAAAAAATGCATCTACTTTAACAAAAAGTAATGTTTGATATACATCGCTGCCCAAAACTAAAAACCATGTCCTCATAAAAGTTTTTTGTCGAAAACTATATCAAAATCCTTAACCCAGAACGAAGTCTTGATATCTCAGAGCTGTAAGATTAACATATTTGTTTAGCACTTGTTTTATACGCATGTTAATATAAGTATAAAAAAATAAAAGTTTTAATTTTATTTCTATGATAACTCACGTCACTCATAAAATTAAATCTTTTATTTTTTAAAATTTATATTAACGTGCGTATAAAACAAGTGCTAAACAAATATTATATTTAACGAATTACGCCAAGAGCCTACGGTAAAAAGTGTAAACTATATATTTTAAATTCCTTGTAATATTGTAACTCGATCACCTCTTTGAATGATTTATTAATTATGTTTCTGATTCTAACCCTTAATAGTATAACTAAAACAGACTTCAAAACTGTTTCATGATGATCGCAACCATTCCATTTCTGAATTTTTTTCTTTATGGCTGGAAACAGAATGCCGTTGATTAAATTTTTTGCTGCTTTATTTGTTTGGAATAAATGTGTGAATTCGTAATATATCACGTCTAAATGATGTTCAAATGCAGCGATAGGGATTTTCAAACTACCGAAATCAGTTTTCATTGTCGATGAAATGTCGCTGCAAACATCTTTTTCAGGTGAAGGAGCTAAAAATGTTGATTCATATTTTTTAGCACGGCATATCTCTCAGAATGTTTTGGATTTGTTTGAATCATAAAATTTGTACAGTTATTACAATTCATTCTTTGTGATATTGTTTTAGATATGTATCCGAAAAAATATAATTTGGCTGTTAAATTTTAACTTGTAATTTGGATTCAATATATCAAAATTTTCGTCAAAATCAATGTCAAAATCATCACAAATCTCAGAAGCGTTGAACTGCTGTTCAATGTTGTCCGAATAATGTACAACAGGATTATTTGATGACTGTTGAATTATCTGAGGTTTAAACGAAAGTAGGGTAGATGATTTTGAATTCTCGTAACTAGAAAATTCTGAAGGATCCATGTTTTGAAACATGATCTGTTTGAAATTCAAGTATGTTCTATGTACTGATGGATTCCTCTCGTAACTGCCTTTGAATGACATAATCATTGAAATTTGATTTTCTAATGGATCTTGAGATAAGCGTGACATCATTAAAAATTGTTGTTTGCCTTTTATATCTTCCCATATCATTATTATTGCATTTATGGTCTGAAGAAGACCATTAAAACAGAACGGCACTTTCATTCTTCCTGTATGCTTCCATGATAATATCCAGTTTTTAGACTCCTCCAAGTTTCTTATAATTGTCCAATCTTTGGAAATTCCAGCTCTAAATGGGTTTATTGAAAATTTCGACACACTATTTAAATTGTCGAAGAGGATATTTATTTTAGATATAAATTTGACAGTGTCTAATGCACATTTTTTTTCTTCTGCATCTTGGAAAACTTCTAATCTTACAGCACATTGGATAGCTGAAGCAATGCTATGACTAAAAACTTGTGTAGCTTAAGAGATATTCATTTTTTCTAACAGCACGGGATCAATGTGACTTTTGGTTAATTTATGCATAGCTCGAATATTGCCATTATCACAATTATATAGCTTTCTAATAATTCCCCACGAAATAGTTTTCTCACCGCTATTTGTTTAAATATCGTTACTATATAAGATGTTACGAACGCTTTTAATTATGTGTACTGGATCAAACAAATTGCAATTTTTTTTCCATCAATTATTGTGTACGGAGTTTCAATTGAGGAGGCAAGTTTTTTTAAACAAGTTCTATTGCTAGCACCTTGATCTCAAGTTGTACAAATAATATCGTATCCTGTTTTATTTATTTTTGCACTGCCTCATTGATTATGATGCTCAAATCGGTACCAGAAACGTTTCCAGCAAGAAAACCAACTGACTGCTTCCAATTTGAATTGAGCCCTCGTATCATAAATATCGTAACACTGCAAGCGAGACGACCATTACGGCCCAGTGGCCCGAGATCGGTGAATCCATACACCAAATCATCTCTAATGTTATAGTCCAATTCATTTTTAATGCTCATTTCATCAAATAAAAATACGCACCGGCGATCTCTTTTATTCAGATCCTTCACTTTTGATTCCAGAACTTTAAGAACCATGTCGGATATGCCCGTTGGAAATCTTATACCCGCATGCCAGTGCTGTATGCTGCTAACTGCTGGTAGATTAAACCCAGTCTGTTGCATATGTAAATAAAGTGCCGGTGATTTATAGTAAAATTTTAATGCTGGATTTCTTTCGGGATCAGTCCAATGTTGATTTTTTTATGCATAAATTGTGATTTAAAAAAAGTTTTAGCATCTGCACTTTTATCTTTCAGCAAATCATCCAACATCTTCTCTTCTTCAGATTTATTACTAAGCTTCCTTCTCTTAGGACTTAGGAGTTGTAAAAATGTATCTTAAAAATGTTTCAAACGAATACATATTTATTAGCACATTCAGAACAGGTTCACAAGAGATGAAAAACGCGTTCTAGACAGAGTTGTGAAAACTTGACCATTTTGGATTTCCCTGAAACTTGGCATATATATAAGTATTATGGACAAAATAAAAAATACAGCTTATTTTACAATTTTTTTAAAGTGCACAGTTTGAGCATAGGGGGCACCCCAACATGCATGAAAAATGAAAATTCTGGCAATCCGATGTATCTTTGAAATTAAATTGCTCACG
Source organism: Diogma glabrata (assembly GCA_963693315.1). Classification (NCBI taxonomy): domain Eukaryota; kingdom Metazoa; phylum Arthropoda; class Insecta; order Diptera; family Cylindrotomidae; genus Diogma; species Diogma glabrata. Next base: position 150,501,779 of record OY856188.1, on the reverse strand, counting down.
AACGGCTATAACGATTGCATCAAACTTTTTTTTGTTTGATAGATGATTAAATAGCCGTTTGAAAAAAATTAGTTTATTGTTTTTATAATCAATTTTTAAATAAAAATATTCAAAAAACTTTTTTAAAGATGGCACAAGGGTCAAAGATCAATTGGAATTTAATTGATTTTTTTTTTCTGAAAATAGTTCTATTCTTACTCTAAAATAAATCAAATTTACAAAGAGGCTAAAATTCTTGTTCTTGAGATATTTAATTTTAAAGATTTTTAGTACGGCTGAAATTCGAATTTTTCTTCATTTTTCCAAACAACTTCCATTAACAAAAAGTTTTAAAATCAATTAAATTTTAACTTTTTTTATTTTTTAAATATAGTTCTAACCTTCCTTTAAAATATATCAAATTTACAAAGAGGCATTAATTCGTGTTCTTCAGATATTTAATTTTAAAGATTTTTAGTCGGATTAAAATTCTAATTGTTCATTATTTTTTCGAACAATTTTTATCATCAAAAAATTTTAACCGCTGAAGTTCGAGAAAATAATGTACAATTAGAATTTTAATCGGACTAAGAATCTTTAAAATTAAATATCTCAAGAACACGAATTAACGCATCTTTGTAAATTTGATATATTTTAAAGGAAGGTTAGAACTATATATAAAAAAAAATTAAAATTTAATTCATTTTAAAATTTTTTGTTAATGGAAGTTGTTTGAAAAAATGAAGAAAAATTTGAATTTCAGTTGGACCAAAAATCTTTAAAATTAAATATCTCAAGAACAAGAATTTTAGCCTCTTTGTAAATTTGACATATTTTAGAATAAAGATAGAACTATTTTCAAGAAAAAAATTAATTAAATTCCAATTGATCTTTGACCCTAACGCCATCTTTAAAAAAGTTTTTTTAATATTTTTATTTAAAAATTAATTACAAAAAATAGTAATCAATTTTTTTTCAAACGGCTAACTAATCAACTATCAAACAAAAAAAAGTTTGCTGAAATCGGTATAGCGGTTCTTGAGCAATTTAATTTCAAAGTTACATCAGATTGGCAGAATTGATATTTTTCATGCATGTTGGGATGCCCCCTATGCTCAAACTATGCACTTTAAAAAAATTGTAAAATAAGCTGTATTTTTTATTTTGTCCATACTACTAATATGCCAAGTTTCAGGAAAATCATAAATGGTCAAGTTCAAATCTCGACTTTTTTACCTGCGTATATCACGTTTTTCATCAGGAGTGTATTTATTATATTAGGCTAACTTACCTTGGAATCTTTTCACAATTTGCGTTCGACGATGATGCGGTATTCTTAAGAATATAGAAAGATGGAAACTGATTTTCACAAATTTCTGCATTTACAGGATTTGTTGGGGCTGGTAAGTGGTAAAATAAATAAATATGTTTTAGCATTTGCAGATTTAGTCACTTGCAATTCTTCTTCACTATTTTCATCAATATTGGTTATGTTATATCTTGCTTCACCCTCAATTTCATTTGTGGATAAACCAGATTTTTGAAAAGAACGCTTTCTAGCAATTGGTTTCTGAGTTACCGGTGTATGTTCTAATAAAATTTTATCACATAACTCATCTAACTTATTTTCAGAACAACTACATATTTGTGAAGAATATGTTTTAGGAATTGCTCCTATTAAATATAAGCAGTTCAATTATGTAAAAATCCAGTGATATTTATTTCCATGCTACTTACCCTTTTTCAAACAAGTGCGGCCAACACGATGTATCAAATCTTTTTTGAAGAAATGTTTATCACACATATATAATTTTTTATTTTGGTTTAAATTCTTTTGAATATAAACATCGCCGGAATGTTTCTTCCACACATTGCCTATATTTTCATTCTTGGAGAATTCAAAAAATGATAAAAATGAACCTGGAGTATATCGGCTATTACAATTCTTAAAACCACAACAAAATCTTGACATGATTTACAGAAAGTTTATTTGAGTCGAAAAAAATAACTTTCAAATCGCAAAACAAATTTCAATCACAATAGATTTTAAGCAAGCAAATTTAAATTTAAAACAAATAACCGTTTTTGAAATTTGCATATGGACGAGATAGTTTGTGTTTGTATTGAATTTTAACTATATATAAAAAAACTTACTAATACTAAAATATTACAATTTGACGAAAGAAAAAACAATTGTATTAGACATATGCGAGACTCAAACCATACTCAATCCTTTAATTTCTTCATACAAAATTTAAATAACTAAATTATGAATGAAAAACATAAAAAACTAACCTTAAAATAAACTTTAATATAATTTAATCTTATTTCTAGCGTTTTTTTAAGACTTAATCGTAACTTCGAGTAGCCAGAAAGATTTTAAATTCATATGCTTTCAATTTGATACAAGTAACGCCACCTGATTTATACACCACATAATAAATATGATGTATCTATAGTATTATATAGTCAATGTTATTTATCACTTTCACAAATCATTTTGACATTAAAATACCTTGCTGACAATAATTTTAGCTAGGACGCAATTTTTTTTACAGAATACGATTTAAGCGTGCCAAGATATATTTAAGCGTAAACTTTTGATTGTGTAAAATATATCACGTTTACACATTACAATTTATCTTGCTTTTTAGAGAATCAGGCTACTGAGTACTTATCCACCGACAAATTTATTGTTTAAAAATAAGCATTAATAATGTAACCACGAAGATCGTTATAACTAAAAAATTAATTTTACTGCTATAATTAGTCTTCACTAAAACTTTCAGGCTTTTGTTTTGTTCACAACTAGGGTTTCTAAATATCCGACCTATTTTATTATCCGGATATCGAATACTTAAAAAATTAAATATCCGGATAATCCAAATATCCGGATAATTAAAACAAATAATAAGACATGCTTTTTATTTTGCGGTATTTAATCCATTTATGCATATTTTTCGTATATCTATACTAATTCATATTTATATAGTCACAAAATAACAAAAATAGTAGCAAATCATAAAATAACAATAAAAAATAGAATTAATCATAAATTTAACGAAGTTGATTCATTTTTAAAAACGCATATGTTAGAAAAATGATTGCATTAAATGTTGTTCGAAATTGAGTCGAGTTCTAGTTTTTGTCCTTGTGAGACTTGCAATAGAAAACACGCGCTTGTTGCAGTCCAGATAGGTTAATATATGTTAATAATGCGCGATACACTCAAAAAAATAATTCGGGTTTTTTTACAATTTTTTTTGCGTAAAGAAAAAATTGTAATCTTTACATAATTTTTGTAAGGTTTACACCTTCTTGGTAATGCCTTTAATTGTAAAGAATACAAATCAAATGTTAATCCAACAAAATGCAGATTCGTAACTTTACCTTTCATATAAATTGAAATTTACGTTATTGATTTGTAATAATACCGTTCAAAAATCGTAAAACAATAGCAGAAAATGTTTACAAAATGTTTTGATAATGAAACTACAAATATGGATTGTAAAAGATTCCCTTTTTATGCATTGCTGCACTTACAAAATAAGTAGTAACTAATACTGGACATATTTGTTAGCTTTACAACTGTAATTATGCTAATATTTCAGATATACAAATAAAATTGATAATTAACCGAAATTTTTTCGTAAAATTTACACAAATTTGTGTAACTTGTAAACAATACAAAAGTTTATGTAATTTGTACAAGTAATTCATTAAATTTTACAATATATTTCGTAATAAATTCAAATTTGTTTTGTAAAATCCTTTCGTTACCAAATGTATTTTGGTATGGATGCTTAGTATGGTTCTATTTCAATTAAAGCGTTGTGTAAGGACATGGAAAATAAAAAAAAACAGGTAGTGAAATTGTGAAAAGTTTTTTGATAAATATTAATTTGGCTGAATTACATCAGAAAATACAAGGTGAGTGATTCACATATATATACCTTAGTATATATATATAAACCTTTGTTTATAATGTACAATTAATTTTGTTGATTTACCGTCTAACACGTGAATTTTTAGATAAAGAAGCATTCTATAAAGGATTGGTTGATTTAAAACCGGAGCACATTACTTAATTTTTACAAAACAAAGTTGGGCCAACAAATATTGTTTGAATACTATTTAGGAAAACTTCAAACGGAACATAAAGAGGAAGCAGAAAGCGTAAGTAAACTAAACTTATACCCTTTTTCTGCTCCATGATAGTGGATTTCTACTTAAAAGAGCTGAATTTGAAACCAACATCTAAACAGATTAAAGGCTTGGCAGATGAGATAGTGCTTTGTTTTCCTAATGAAAGTGCAGTAAGTGTAAACTAAGAATATCAAAACATTCAAAATAATTTTTTAAATTTGATTTCAGAAAACTTATTACACCATTTGACACAAATCATCAACCGCTGGCACAAAATCACCAACTGGAAAGCTGTACAACATATTTGATTACGAGAACAGGAAAAAACTAAAATATTTTAGGACACCAAGCAAACCAATCTTTGAAAGTTATATTAAAACACCATCAGGTAAAAAAAATTAAAAATTAAAACAGTATAATCAGTCAAATATTTTTAAAAGGAAATATAGATCAAAAGGAGTTCTTGAAAACGGAACTGAAAAATTTAAGAACTCCATGGAATTTAGTTTTGGAAAAATGGACCAAATCATCAGCAGAGTATCAGAATATATGGAAAATTCAGACAAATATATTATGAATCTATTCAAAGAATGGCCTTTATTAAAACACATTTATATTATGCCTGATCTGGTACAGATATACAATCATAACAAATTTAATAACGTATACTTACAATAACTAGTTTTCTTTTATTTTTAGGTTGAAATAGATTTTTTAACGCTGTACCCTAGCTCAAAAAATATATATTCAAAATGGGACATTTTTTTAAATCATATCCCACTTATTCTGAAGAGCCACATAAAGCAAAAACTAGCATCTACAAATCTAGGAGAGGTGATGAAAAAAAAACTTGAAACTAATTCAGGTAAATTGTCATTTTATCTTTTCTATGTTGTATAGATGTTACTGTCTTTTCTACTTGTTGCGTACAAGTTCCAAAACCTGATTATCGGAATTTGTATTCTTTGTGAAAAATGCAATATAAAATATTCAAATTTCGATAATTCGGTTTTGAAACTTGTACCAAACAAGTAGAAAAGAATTCACTATTAAGCTGCAAATAAAAAAAATGTTTACTTCACTTACAGATTCATATTATCTCCAGCTACTTTACCTGCTATCAAATTTGGTACCACCCTCTGTCAAAAACAAATCACTAAGTACAGGGAATGTAAAATATGGGAAAGCTAGCATAAAAGATAGTCAAACATGGTTTGTAAAAATTATATTCAGTGTTTCTGACATCCCCGTAAAAAATAATGAACTGGTCGCAATATGTAATACCGAAAATTTAAAACTTCAACCACTTTTACTGGCGGCTATCGGCGAAAAATGGGAATTGAAGAAGTTCGTAATATTAGTTGACGGTCACAAGTACACATGTTTACGTCACTTTTAATATTGCATGTATTGGGGCTATTTAAAAAAATATACATATATGTTAATTCTAAATGTCTTCTCTTTTCTCTATTTTTCTCATTATCAATGATTGATGGATTGTCATAATTAAAAATGTGTCCCGTGTCTATTGTGTGTAGTAGTAATCCTGTTTTTGTGTGCATTATTTAAGTCATATAAATGCCCAGAGATTCTTTTTTCAAGTCTCTTACTACTAGTCTCACCAATATATGAGATCGGGCATTGTTCACATTGCAGTTTATATATGACGTTAGATTTTTGCATGTTGTCAAGTTTTTGTTTGTTGTTATTGAAAGCTGTTTTATTTAGTGTTTTGTGTGGTTTTAATGCAATTCTGATGTTTGGATTAGAACTAGTGATCGTTCGCTTGATATTTTTGGTGATTCCATGGATATATTATAGACTAGTGTAAATGTTATTTTGTGGAGAATTAATATTTGTACTAACCTGATTTCGTGATGTATTAGTGTGGATACCCTGGTTAAACACTCCAATTGAAATCAATTGAAAAAAATGAATTGGATTAATCGGAATTCTGCATTGGGAATTTTCAATTAATTCCTATTCAAAAAATCTATTTCCAATACAATCCTATTCCTTCCTGTTAAATATATCTATTTTATTTTTCAACCGGAATGGATAGGATTCTATATGAAATGTATATAAATAGGAATTAATTGGAAATTTCCATTGCAGAATTCCGATTAATCCTATTCATTCCTATTAAATCTTTTCCAATTAAATCCTGTTAATTTCATAAGATTATTTAATTTTTTCTAAGTTCTTTTTTCCTATTGAATCTCTTAATTTCCGATTGAAATTCAATTGGAAATTTCCATTAGAATCCTACAGAACCTCTTTTCCTGTTGAATCCCATTCATTCCGATTGAATTTTAATTGGTAGCTCGAAGTCTTCCTATTAAACCAATTCAATCCGAATTAATCCTATTGAAATTATATTGGATTTAATAGGATTAAATAGGTTTGAATTGGAATGTTTAACCAGGGTAGGTACTGTAGAGGGATTAGGATTTGGATTATTTTTATTGAGAAATTTGTGTTTGATTTCATGTATGATTTTGTTAATTATTTGATTGGGATAATTATTTTTAGTGAGAATTTCGGTTGTTTTGTTTATGCTTTCCGAAATGAACATTTTGTCACTCAAATTGAAGATTCTGTTGGCAAGATTTTTTGCTACATTTATTTTGTGAGAATGTGGATGTGATGAATGGTAATTTAGTATTCGATTGGACGACGTTTCTTTTGAATACCACTTAGTGATTATTTTGTTTTCATTTTTGATTAAAAGCATATCTAGATAGGTATTTGGTTATTAGTTGCTTTTTCGAATGTAAATTTTATGTTTGTGTTGTAAGCGTTGAAAACAGACAAGACTTCGTCAATCGAATTTTCTGGAATGCTACAAATTAGGTCATCTACATATTTTTTTATAAAAGATGGTGTAATATTTAATTTTGTTATGGATTCAAATATTGTTATGGATTCAAATATTCAAATATCAAATCCGCAAAGATTGGAGCTAGTGGTGAGCCCATTTGGAGACCTTTAATTTGCTTATATATTATATTGTCATAGATTAAAAATCCATATTTTTTTCTCTTATATTATGAAATTTAATGTTTTTTTATTTCTAATTATTAAAGACGAAATATTTTAAAATAAACAAACGCAGTTGATATATTTTTGATAAAAAGTATTTTTGTTGAGCATAATAGTTTTTAAATTCGTTTAAATAAGTTTTACTAATGTATAGAAATTAGTTTTGAATTATTTTCAAATAAATAAATGAAGTATTATAACTATCGTTTTTTAATCATTAAACCCTAACATATTTAAATATATAAATACGCACACACACATACACACGTATATATATATATATATATATATATATATATATATATATATATATATATATATATATATATATATATATATATATATATATATATATATATATATATATATATATATATATATATATATATATATATATATATATATATATATATATATATATATATATATATATATATATATATATATATATATATATATATATATATATATATATATATATATATATGTATATATATATATATATATATATATATATATATATATATATATATATATATATATATATATATATATATATATATATATATAATTTATATATATATAATATATATATATATATATATATATATATATATATATATACATATAATATATAATTTTACAACTACAGATTGTAAACTGTTTTTTAAAACATCAAAAAAAATCGCACATTTTACAACTGGTTCTGTGAAATCAACGAATAATTGTCTTAAGTTTACCAACTACAACTGTTAAATTGGAGTGATGCTTCGTAAGTTTTAAATTTATGTTCCGAATATTTTAGGGACGAGTTGTTAATTTTACGATTATATTTCTTAAATTGTACCGTGAATTTTGTAAATTTTGCAGATGATTCTAAAAATTTCACGTGTTGAAAATGTGAACTTTACAAGAAGTTCTGAATATTTACATACCAGATTTGTAAGTTGGTAATTATAATTGCAAAATCAACAAAGTCGTTTCGTAAATTTTACGAATAAAATTTGTTCATTTAGCTATTGTGGGTCGTAAATTTTACGAATGAAATTTGTTTATTTAGCTATTGTGGGTCGTAAATTTTACATTCAAATCTTAATTTCTACTAAAGGATTTGTAAATCTTTTTACAAATCCCAATTTCTTTTTACGTTTATTTGGGAACTCGAAAACTTGTAAAAACAACGTTTTTAAATTTGTTTGATTTACGAGGCGTATCGTTGGCTGGAATCCTACAATATTTTATGTAAAATTAACTGTTATTTTTTGTTGATATCTCCGATTATTTCTTTCAGTGTATAGAATATTTAAATTGTCTGTCATTTTTTATTATAATTATTTAAATAAACGAAATCTTTTTTCAGCAATGTGGAACTTTCTTCATTCTGCTTCTCAACATGAGTATAATTGAAGGAATTGCATTCTCAAGTTGTTTCTGCAGTGACAATATCTTACAGACTTCACTACTTAGACTTTCTTCATCCTTACTTTTAATAGTAATTTCTTCAGTGATTTCTTCAGAGTCATCATAATCACAGGTGGATGTATTCTTCTAAAAATTTCTACCGCCATTGCAATAGAGGCACCATTTGTAACATAATGAAAATATTTATTGGAATGTGGAATATTGCCTGTTTGTAAAAAGATTAACATAGTCATAAGGAATTTATCACGACGTTCATCCATTCGATTTTTTATCTGTTTAATTAACATTTTTGAAAAATTCGTTCCACATTCTTCTAACTTTTTGAAAACAACTTTGTGAACGCCTGCAACAGTCAAAAGCGTCGCTGAATTTTCGCTTAATTCTTTTACAGCTTTTTCCAGTGGAAATAAGAGATCTAACAACTCTCTCTTTTTTATACCATAAAGTTTTAAAATACTTTTCGTTACAATAGAGAGATTTTTAGCCATGACAAAGCATTTACTTCGGACATATCTATGATTCCACTATAGCATTCATTGAAAACTCATCTTCTGTCACACATCGAGACAAAATTTCATACGGGGTTTCATTTTTAAGAATTTTGTAATTCCACCATCACCGGAATTACTTTTAAGTTTTTTTGATGTAGATGATTCATGAATTTTATCGATTGAAGTTAAAGTTGAAGCTGAATATTTGATTATTTAATGAACTTTTAAATGATTTATCCTTTACATCCAATTTGTTTACTGCAATGCTAACAGAAAGCAACATCTCTTTTTTTAATTTTTTTTAAAATGATTCCAAACTTCAGAGCGTTTTGACGATGTATATATAGCCAGTGCTTTTAAAAATTTGAAATCTGTTTGTTGTTAAATAAATTTACTAATATAGTTATAATATACTGTATTTATTGAAGCAGATGCAAAATATATAAATTATCAAAAAGAATCCTGTTCTAATAAATAATACCATCAAATAAATATTTGTATCAACCCTTTACACTGCAGATTGACGAAGTGTGTCATAAAATATTCAAAGATTACAGTTTTCATAACATTGAAGTTGTAAATAAATTTTTAACTAACAGTCACTTCACCGCACTAATAAACTTTGCAACGCAGTTTAAATATTTATTTTGAACTTTGAAACGCAATTTGATTATTTTTTCTACAAAACAAAGGTTTTTTTAATATCCGGATAATTACAAAAAAGTATCCGGATAATCAAATAGTGAAAATATGGTCGAATAATCCGGAGTTTGATATCCGGATTAGAAACCCTATTCACAACACTATAGTTTTGAATAAAAATAAAGAAAAATGGTTTCAAATTTAAAGAGTTTATTTAATTCAGTAGTCTGATTCTCTAAAAACAAGATAAATTGTAATGTGTAAACGTGATATATTTTACACAATCAAAAGTTTACGCTTAAATTTATCTTGGCACGCTTAAATCGTATTCTGTAAAAAAAAATTGTGTCCAAGATAAAATTATTGTCAGCAAGATATTTTAATGTCAAAATTATTTGTGAAAGTGATAGAAAAATTCTATGTGCGATGCCTGTTGAAATAAAAATAATTTAGTGAATAATAAAGGGCAAATTACTTTGTTAAAATGTTGCGATAAATTAAAAAACTAAATCGAAGTTTTGATTCGAGTGAAAAGATGGCAGCTACTGGTTCGTTATTTCTGAAATTTTTTGCAAAATATAAAGAAATCACCGTTTATTCGACATACATTTCTTTTAGTTTTTATCCTACAAATTGTTCTTTGAATTCAATAAATTGATGAAGGGTAAATTTATTTTACCAACCATTTTCCACGAGTCGTTTGTAAATTTGACAGACATGTATGTTGATTATTACGAAAAAACAACAACCAAACTGTTAAAATAACGGACAAATTTGTTAATTTTTGATGTTTAATTTAATCTATTTGTTGGTTTTAACAAACAAATTTATAAAATGTATGGCAATTTCTTTGTTACAATAGCAAACAAATACAAATAGATTAGTTTGTTATAAACACTAAATTTAAACATATGCGGCATTCCACGTGAACGGGAACAACTAACAATTTTTTCCTCCAAATTTTGAGGATTGATAGTACTCCATCAGAAAACAATATTGGAATTTGATTAGATTTTTTGACTAACCCCTTTGTCGTCAGTAACGTTCCCGAATTTGAAATTTTTTCTAGAACGGCAAACGTCTTCATTTTGTAGACAATTTAACTAGTATAAAGTTTAAAAAAATATTAAATCGTTAGCAATTTTCCCAAGGTTGGCATGATATATATCCGATATATATCATTGATATATATCACGATATTTATTCCCCGATATATATCATGATATTTATAAAAAAGAAATAATTAACTATACCTATCTTAAAGTTGGAAAAACTGTTAACAGTCGCAGAACTGCCCGCAAAACGCATGCTAAATCGGGGTAACCTGGTTCAGCTATGCCAAGACCATGAAGCTGACATAGATCCAGACATAACTAAACTTATGACATAAATATTGTAATGAATGCTAAACATATGCTTTGTTATCTAAAGTCAATAGCAGTCGCTTTAGATAGAGCTCAAATAGAGAAAATGACTATTGCCGTTGTAGTAGATATTTAGCATAAACTTGAAGCAGATCTTAAACCAGAACAACTTGTAGAAGTTAAGAAACTTTTTATCGAAGGAGAGACATGGTTTTGAATGCACCTCAACACCTAGCTAAATTATGCTTGACCATCGATTTATAGGTAAACGATTGAACAAAGAGAAGAAGCATATACTTCATTATTTAAATATAATTATTTCATTCAGACTTTATTCCATTTGTAATAGCGCTTTTAACTGAATCTACACCATTTCCAAAATATGTATTTCAATTTCAGTTTAGAAATACACCACCAGTGGTGTGGTGGAATGCAATGACTATCCAAGTAGAGTTTTCCTGGCCCATTAATTTGTAACGGCACTTGGCTTTTGTTATTGTGCCAGGCCAGTACTATCGAGCCATTCATCTACCGATCTATGGTTAACAGAAAATAACCAGTATTTAGTTACCTCTGAATGGCTAAATACCGGCCCATGAATACTTAGCTATTGTTATTGGGCCATTACTGGAACCATGAATCGACCAATCTACGGTTTATATAGAAATTAATCAGTAAAGGTTATTTTAAATGGCACGTTAATGGTTAGCATTAATTGGCTATTGTTATTGGGCCAGCACTGAAATACGAATTGGCCGATCTAGGTCATTTGGTTAAATTTCACTACATTAGAAATATAGTTTAATTATCGTATCTCTGTTGAATGACTATGATAATAAAGTAAAGGTTGGTATAAGTTTTAAATTTTTTTCTTTAGACATTTTTACTTTATTTTAATTATTTTGTATTTAATTTATGTAAATTTACAAATGATAATATTTTATATATTTTTATTGGACTTGTCATGGTTGACAGTACTCGGCCATTACTTCAATACTGGTCATCATTATTGGTCTGTTACTGGGCCAGCTGTACAACCCTGTATGGGGTATTGCTGTTTTTTTCTCTGACAAATGAATGGGAGCCATTTATTGTACGAAGTTATCAACATGAAAAATTATGTTAATGGCTGAGTCATAGTTGCAAGTACTATGAGTCATGCTTGCCAGCACCCGGCCATTGTTGAACTACTGTCCGCCAGTAATTGACCATTACTGGACCAGTACCCGACCATTGCTGAATTACTGGCCGCCAGTAATTGACTATTACTGGACTAGTTGTATAACCTTGTATGGGCCATTGGTGGCTTGTATCTCTGGCCCTTTAATGGCAGTCATTTATTGTTCGAGTTATCATCGAGTAACATTTTGTTTATGGTCCAGTTATGGTTGCCAGGACTCGACCATTGCTGCAATACTGGTCGCCAGTAATGAACCATTACTGGACCAGTTGTACAACCTTATGTGGATATTGATGATGCAATTTGGTCAAATAAACAAGACAAAGCGAACAAGCGTATTCGTCATTTGGACTCGTGCAATCGAAGATATAGACGAATAGGCTTGATAAATTGCCTATAAACTAAATAGGAGCTGTCATATTTGAATCTAGTTTATAGGGGAGGGGTTGCACTGCATACACCATATATTGTATAATATTTAAGATAAACAACTTATTCAAAAATAAATATCAGAACTTGATATATATCGGATATATATCTGATATATATCGGATATTTTGATATTTATATAAATATCATGATATTTGCCAACCTTGAATTTTCCCGTAAAATACGATAAAAAAATTTTAAGGGTAGTTTTTTCTCTTTTTTGGGGGTTTAAAGTTTAAAATCATTTTTTCGAAATGTATGTCACGTTTTTTTAAATTTTTTTTTTGAATTTATTTCAAAATATACGCTTTCAAATAATTCGTATCGCGTAATGGAAGTAGTATCCATTTGTGCGCTAGAGGGCGCTGAAGGTTAAAAACCATCTCCGAACCAGTTTTCACGTTATACCTTGTTTTGTAAAACGGAAATTAAAGCTCAAAGAATGTATTATAAGATGACCATGGTCACTGATTTCAAATCCGATGTCAAGTTATTAATACTCAAAATAGCTGCTAATCTATATATAAATACGCAAGCATAATTTTTGCGGTACAATTTTAAAATATTTGCTCCATCAAAAGTGTGGCAATATGTATATTGTAGGAAAGGTCTTGAGTAATAGATATGTCGAAAAATACTTTTTTTGAATTTTGACGGTTTTTTCAGAAAAAATGGCAAAAATGTGATAATTGTGTTTTTTGAGTTTTTTGTTCGGTTATTTTGTTTTTTTTTTTTCAAGTTATTCGTTTCACAATTCAAAATCTATATCTATCTATATATAAATACGCAAGCATAATTTTTGCGGTACAATTTTAAAATATTTGCTCTATCAAAAGTGTGGCAATAGGTATATCGTAGGATAGGTCTTGAGTAGTAGATGTGCCGAAAAATGCTTTTGTTAGAATTTTGACGATATTTTCAGAAAAACTGGCAAAACTGTAATAATTGTGTTTTTTGAGTTTTTTGTTCGGTTATTTTGTTTTTTTTTTCAAGTTATTTGTTTCACAATTCAAAATCTATATCTATCTATATATAAACACGCAAGCATAATTTTTGCGGTACAATTTAAAAATATTTGCTCCATCAAAAGTGTGGCAATATGTATATTGTAGAAAAGGTCTTGAGTAGTAGAGGTGTCGAAAAATACTTTTTTTGAATTTTGACCATTTTTTCAGAAAAAATGGCAAAAATGAGATAATTGTGTTTTTTGAGTTTTTTGTTGGGTTATTTTGTTTTTTTGTTTCAAGTTATTTGTTTCACAATTCAAAATCAATCTTTATCTATATAATACGTAATCTATAAATACGTAAGCAATATATTTGCGGTACAATTTTAAAATATTTGCTCCATCCAAATTGTGGCAATATGTATGTCGTAAGATATGTCTTTGGTAGGATATGTCAGCTATTTGGTTGGGAGGTCTATTTACAATTTCTAGTTACAATGGCCGAATTTCGGCCACTGGGCGATTCCTAGTATTTTTTAAATTGACGAGTTTTTTAAATCGAACAATATATTCGTAATCTACGTAAAATTCTAAATAAAAAATTACTACATGCAAAATTACCTTCAGCGCCCTCTAGCGTTCACATCGATACAAACAACTTCGGCAAAAACTATTTGAAAGCTAAATTACTTTTATTTCAACATGCAAAATTTCTATCGCACATAGAATTTTTCTATCACTTTCACAAATAATTTTGACATTAAAATATCTTGCTGACAATAATTTTATCTTGGACACAATTTTTTTTTACAGAATACGATTTAAGCGTGCCAAGATAAATTTAAGCGTAAACTTTTGATTGTGTAAAATATATCACGCTTACATATTACAATTTATCTTGTTTTTTAGAGAATCAGGCTACTGGTGTCAGTTGAAAATCACAAGAAATCAATAAAAAATACACGTATTTTCAAAACCCGTATTTGGTGATTACGAGTAGGAACATTGAATTTGGAGAAATCTTGATGGTCGTGATTGGTATGGGAGACCAAAATCTAGATTATTGCATTATAAGTTTGTCAAAAAAATGTTGTCAAGTGTGTCAAAAGAAAGATTTTTATTTAATTTTTTACCCAATTTGTTGGAAAAATATTAAATCAAAATTTTGTTTGAAATGAAATTTTATTACATATTATTATTGAGAATTATGGCATTATAAGTTTGTCAAAAAAATGTTGTCAAGTGTGTCAAAAGTTGTCAAGTGTGTCAAGTGTGGAATTTTGAAAAAAGTTTGTATTATTGATTTTGCAATAATTTTTGCAAAATTTTTAGAATTTTGGAAAAAGTTTGAATTTTTGATTTTGTAAGAATTTTTGGAATATTTTTAGAAATTTGAAAAATTTTAAATTTTTGATTTTATTATAATTTTTGGAATTTTGAAACAAGTTTCAATTTTTGATTTTGTAATAATTTTTGTAATGTTTTTAGAATTTTGAAAAAAGATTGATTTTATTTAATTTTTACAATATTTTTGGAGTTGTGAAAGAAATATGAATTTGTGATTTTGTAATATTTTATCAAAACGCTAAATGGAGAGGTTTTTGAGTAGTTTGCTGAGTGTATCATCATTTCACTAAATTATGTTAATCGATGGTCTGTTATAATTTTCCGGCAACGTATTGATATTTCGTGTTAGTTTTGTAATACATATCTAAACAGAGATTAAAAACTATTTGTACTTTAACAAAGAGTTATGTTTGATATACATCGCTGCCCAAAACTAAAAACCATGTCCTCATAAAAGTTTTTTTGCCGAAAACTATATCAAAATCCTTAACCCAGACCGAAGTCTTGATATCGCTGTGAGATTTCAGCCCTTTTTTCAGATTTATATATATATATATATATATATATATATATATATATATATATATATATATATATATATATATATATATATATATATATATATATATATATATATATATATATATATATATATATATATATATATATATATATATATATATATATATATAATAAATATATATATAATTTTATATATAATAAAAAACGATGATCGGTTTTTTACCTCTAAAATTTAATTTTTATGTATGTATTATAAAAACCATTGGCGCAATGCGTTGCGTTACGTCTCCCGTAACATCTTCAGGCGAAAATTATATAAATTAAATAAAAAATCCTTAGGATACACTAAACATCAACAAACATTCTTTTTTGTAATTAATTAAAAGCACAATCATTGTGCTTTTAATTAATTACAAAAAAGAATGTTTGTTGATGTTTAGTGTATCCTAAGGATTTTTTATTTAATTTATATAATTTTCGCCTGAAGATGTTACGGGAGACGTAACGAAACGCGTAGCGCCAATGGTTTTTATAATACATACATAAAAATTAAATTTTAGAGCTAAAAAACCGAATATCGTTTTTTATTACAAAATATAATCAAGCTCAATAACTCATTTTAAAAAATTCAAATATATATATATATATATATATATATATATATATATATATATATATATATATATATATATATATATATATATATATATATATATATATATAGATATATATATATATATAAATTCAAATATATATACAAAATATATAAAAAAATTCAAATATATATATATATATATATGTATATATATATATATATATATATATATATATATATATATATATATATATATATATATATATATATATATATATATATAGATATATATATATATATATATATATATAAATATGTATATATATATATATATATATATATATATATATATATATATATATATATATATATATATATATATATATATATATATATATATATATATATATATATATATATATATATATAGATATATATATATAGATATATATATATATATATATATATATATATATATATATATATATATATATATATATATATATATATATATATATATATATTTATATATATAGATATATATATATATATATATATATATATATATATATATATAAATTTTTTTTTAAATTATGATTTTACGTCTCCGCTTATCATATATAGTCGATTGGCACCAACATTTTTCCGAAATTCCGAGATGAAGCACATTGCAATAGGTAGATTTTTATATCAAATCTACCTAAAACTCATGGATATTAAAAAAGCGTGTTTTAAACTCAAAAGTAAAATATTTTAGGAACTTTACCATTTAAATATTCACCTCACCAGCTAGTGTACCCCAAGACTCAGTTTTATTCCCCACTTTATTTTGAATCTATATTGGCATATGAGTAAACGTGAGATATCACATACCACTTGCAATAGTAGTGAGATATCACTTTCCGAGGTGGTATGTTAGGGGTGCTGTCGCATAAACTGTATTCAGTCAACGGCAGCACGATGGCACGCTGTTGCTTGCTTTATGAAATGAGCCTTTATATAACTCTATATTTGGGCTTTGATCATTGAGCAAGATAGTGCGTCACATAATCAAGGATTACGCCACTAGCTGGATTATTGGCAACCCCATTTTAGTTTTGTTACTGCAAATTTTTCAAACAAATTTGCTGTTTATCTATTATTTTTTGTTTATTTTTTCTATCCTATCATATTTTATATGTGATAGGATTTATTGTGTAGTCATCCATTATTTAACAAAAAAATATGAAAAAAGATTAGCGTCCATTAACATCCTTAGAACGCATGTTGTTGTAGGAGCTTGGTCTTAAAAGGTTTTTATGTGTTGTTGTGACCCAAATTGTAATGCCTTCTACAATACACATTTTATTAAAAGAAATATCAACGAACCTTTGAAAATCAACAGTAATCCGATAAATAGCTTTGCAGATGATAGTACACTGCACAGGTCATTTGTCCCTCTACTTTCAAATGGTAAAATGCTTGGTCGTATAAATCCCGCCCGGAGAGACACTGCCATAAATGTATACGAGAACCTAGAAGAAATCGGGTAACAAAAATTTGGTCAATTTTAATTCCACCAAACAGTTGATTGTTTCCAGATCAAAAACCGAGCTCCGCAATTATATTTCAATTAGTATGTGTGCCGAACAAATAGACGAATGTGAAAGCATTCGTTTATTGGGAGTGATCACAATGTCCAATGACCTACTCTGGAACCACCATATAATGGAAATGGCAAAGAGCGCGTCAAGAAAACTCGGCCTCCAAAATAGATGTAAAAAAATTTCACTCCGTATTAATTACTCCACATTTATAAGTCCTATATTCGTCCTTGTATGGAGTATTGTTGTCAAGTTTGAGGCGTTGCATCTGTTACCATCCGGGCTCTTTTGGACTTTGTTCTTAGCATGTGCAATACACTCAAAAACTCAGTAAATTTTACAAATTTTTTATAGATATACAACTCACAAAATTTTTGTAAGTTTACCAAAATATTGTAAATTATAAACAAATTTTTTGAAAAAAACACAAGTTTATTTGGTTTACATTATTTTTGGGTTTGAAGCAAAAAAATTGTAGTTGTATCCAAAAATTTGTGTGTTGTATATTTATAAAAATTTTGTAAAAGTTTCCTTTACTTTTTTGAGTGTACGATTAGTTGGTGCTCAAAAATTAACATTAAATCGTGATTCCCTACAACATTGTCGTACTGTTGCTGATCTCGTTCTTTTATATAAATATCGTCACCAGCAGTGCTCGAATGAAATCAGATCCGTTATGCCTCAAACATATTCTTTTCCCCGTTTTACTCGTCAATCGGTTTGTGCTGTAACGATCGCAATAATCGCAAAACAATAATAAAACCAAATTCATCTTCGTTTTCAATTCAATAAAAATGCATTTCATTAGTTTCCGTTCATTTTTACATTAATAATAATTTTAAAAATTTTCTAAAACTTAACTGCTAGTTAAATTTTGAATATACTATAAAAAGCAAACGAACGTACTAAATTTTTATTTCCAATGCTAATGAACAGACGTCGTTGTTAATCATTTGCTGAATTTCGAATATTACACGATTGATTAGAAGAGGTCAAAAGCAAAATCACATTTTTGCAATTTTTAATTTTGGAAAAAATTATTTCATTCCATTTTTGCTTTTCAAAAGGATTACAACATCCAATAATCTATTTAATTTATATAGATCAATGTCAATTGATAGTATTATTTTAACTTTGATGTGATAAATCAATAATATTTTAATTCAAAAGTGATGTATTTAATTGCAATCAAGCAAATAAAAAAAAAAGTTGTAAACAAAGAAAAATTCCAATGTCGTTTTGTTTAATTGTTAAAATTGATTTCTAATTTTAATAACTGTTTTGAGAAAGCATTATTTATTGGTTTTAATTACAATGGAAGATTCCACCCCGCTAAGTAGTTTACAGTGATTTGTGTTTTTGTTTGTTCATCAAAAAGCTGATAATTTGGATGACAATTTCAATTATATTTTTTATTTTATTTCATAGAAGGATAATTGTTGTCATTAATTGTTAAATCTGCTTTATAAAAGTGGCAGTACATGAAGATAAAGTACCCAATGATGTTATCGAAAGTATGAATAGCAAGGATAACAGTGATCGAAGCTATTACCACAGTTAGAGACAATCGTTTGTTTGACGGTTTTTTCGGTTGTTGAAACCGCATGGATTCAAAAGCAGATATATGAATGAAAAGTTAAAGGATCGAATGCAATGTTCAATTGGGCATTTCGAACAACGAAGGTGTAATTCAACAGCAGCAACTTATGTTCACAAATTAGTTCATCCAATTTAATTAATTGATCAAACGCTAGTCAAGGGAATTGAAGAATATTGATGACATCAATCAACAAAAATAACTTAAGGTATTTATTATAAATATGTATATTAATTTTAATTTAATTATTACTTTTGGAATGTCAAGATAAATTTAAAAAATAGTGAGAGATTCCCAATCTCAAGATTCGTGTGGGGATAGACTGTATCCCGCGTAAATTCTATTTTTCATATTATTATTAAAGGTCCAGTATAACAACGTAGCGCCGAACAAAAAGGGACCCGTTAGCTTAATTACAGTTATATTATTTGGTGGGAAAATATTTTCCAGGTTGGGCGTTGGCAAGCCGGTTTTTTTTTGAAAAAACTTTTTTTTGTGTGGAACATTTTATATTATTATATTTATATATTTATATATTAATTGATTATTTCAATTCAGATTAATTAATATCTATATATAGTTTATTTTTCGCGTCGGTTTATTTGGCTAAATTTTGTTAAAAAGCTAGAGGGAAAAATAAAGGTTTAGTTTCTAAGGTGTTCATGTGTATATTTATCATAAGTACTCTAAATTTATATTTTCAAAAATTTAAAGAATTCCGCGTTTCTCTTTGTAAGTTTTAGGATAAACCAGTTGTGGTTTTTTTGGTAATAGGGTGGTGGCAACCGGTTTGGGCCGTGGTTGTCAATCAGCTTTTTGTGTATCTTGAAATAAACCAGTTATTGGTTTCGTTTGGTTTTGATTAGGAAATTATATATTTTGAATTTTGATATTTTTTTTAATTTTGAAAAAAACCGTTTTGGGACAGCAATTTTTTTTGGAGATTGTTTTTTGTGCTGTCATTTGCTTTTAGTAATACTAATTGTTTTTTTTATTTGGAAAAAAGAAAACCGTTTTGGGGAAGCAGTTTTTTTTTTGAAATTTTTTTATGCTACCATGTACATATTGTACATATAATTGTTTATATATTGTACATATTTTTGGATGATGCAATTAATTTATATATGAAATTAATTGTATGTTTTTTGATTATGGTTAGATTTAGTAAGTGTTTAGCTGGCTTTTTTCAATGCACTCATACGCGATCCCCATATTCGTCATTGGTTTAATGTGAGTTACAATTTCGAGGTATTGATTTATGTATTATTCACACTATAGAATGGATGTCAATAGAACATGTCTCATTACAGTTCTATAAACTTTTGAACTTGTACGGAAATGTTGAAATATTTTTATTTTGGCTAATATAATGTTCATTTTTGGCCAAAACGACTTCTATTGCGGTACGCCTTATTAGATTTTGTGATTTGTACATGAATTATTTTGTGTATCTCATATATATATACAAAATAATTTATGTCAAACCTGAAGTCTGGGTAGGTTTCCTATTGCAACACAATTCGTTTGGCGAAAGAATTTTTTGTGGTTAAGTCATGTTTTTATGAGTTTTAGGATGTTATTGACGTAATAAAGGTTAACATTGACCAAACAGTTTTTCAACAATTTTATATAAGTTTAAATCTTTCGTCACTACTTTCAAAGTATTATTGGGCTGTGTTTGTGGAAGTATAATTGAAAATAATTAATTCCCATTAGCTTTATAGAGTGAGCCGGATTCAAATCGATATCTCCACATTTGTCATCATATTGATCCGCTGACGTACGTATACATATCTCGTATGAGTCCATTTTAGTTACCACCATTTTTTAAATTATTTTTTATTGTGATTAATTTAAAAAATAAGATAAATATAGAAATAATTATTTTTAGCTAACATTTATTTTTGTTTTGAATACAATAAATAAAGCGATGAAAATTTGACCTGAACAAATATATTAGAGGTAATAACCTAAAAATTAGTAAGCTTAGTTTTGAATTTAAAATAATCGTAATTTTTTTTTTAAATTACCAATTTATTATTTAGTCTGAAGATTAAATTTAATTAATTTCATGTAAAACTTTATTAACACATATTATGTATTTCATATTTCGATTTAGCATTTTTAAATAAGAAATTATTTAGATTATGGATAAGTTATATATTATTTAGGTTTATTGATTCACTTTTCCCAGCGGTAGGCCTAACAAGCCATCCATGGGGCTTATCCCCTTAACATAATTGTCGTTCTTAGATCGCCTATGGCCATCGGGGTTATGCGATCGAAGAACATTGGTTTCTTCTCTTCATTCGGCGAGGAAGTCCTCAGGGACGAGGAGTGGTGTTGCTGTGTTTGTACTTAGGTGCAAACCAGTAGTACCATTCTTTGCTCAGAGGCTTCTTCGGTGTAATGAAGAGAAGAACCAATTGTACTTTTGCTTTCAGGATCAGAGGCTTCACCTCATACAAATTCAAAAACTTACCATTTTTTTTCCACTTAGCTTTTACAATAGAACAATTTTTCATAGAGTTTAAGATTTGAAGTCTGGTGCTCGGGAGCGTTCTACAACTTTCGCATTAGGTTTAGTTGTAATTTATTTTTAGGTTAAACAAGCACAACTGGGTCAGTAGAAATGGACCTAGTGTCTAATCGTGACAGTTGTGATTGTTTTTATTAGGTTGGGGAGAATCTGTTCTGTAGAATCTGGTCGTTAGGGGCTTTTCCAGTAGGTTCTCACATGCATGGTTGGAGTGGGCTCGCGAACGCGATATTTCAAATTTGAACAAAATGGATATTGTAACCATACTTACTTTTTAAATTGTCTCCAGACGAATCCTGATTTTGGGAATCTCTTATGATATTAAATAAAAAAATAAAATAAATCAAATTTTTCAAGAATTAAATAAATAAAATTTTTTTATTAAATAAAGTAAATTTTCGTAATTTAAGTTAATTTTAGGTAGCTAAATAAAATAAATTTTCTTAATTAAGCAAAACATCAAGATATAAATAAATATTTTTATTTTTTTTAAAAATAAATCAATATTTTGAGCTAGGACGGTGCATCCAATAAATAAACATCCTTTCTGAATATTTTTTATTTTTCAATTTTTTTTAAAAATAAATAAATATATTTTAGGGGTGCTATCGTCAATAACTAATTTTAGGTATATATAATTATTTCAGTATATCTGAAATTAAATAAATAGATTATACTTTTACATATATAATGTTTTAGGAATTTTTGTGAAAGATTCAGCAAAGATTGGCTACGACGGTGGTCCGTCGGTGTTTTTACAAAAAAATCTTGTATGTTTTCGAATTGGGCGTTCGTTGTTTTTTTTTCGTTTTTGTGCTTTCATTTTTTTTTACATTTACAGTGTACTAACTCCATTTTTTTTGTTGAGAGTTGGTTTTACTATTGTTGGTGATTGCGAGTCATGATTTTGCGGGTTTTACCATCTAAATCTCTAGCGTCTGTTTCCTATATACCAAGCCTAAGTTTTTCAATATATTTTTTTTATAAAATTAAATTTAGTGTTAGAATTATTAGTTGTCATAAATTAAACATATATTCTTAATCATTAGTTATTATAGTTATAAATTTAATTCTCGGTTTTTAGAATTTAAATAGGTGTTATATTTAATATTACTTAGTTATTATAATTTTTTTTATTAGTTATTAGAATTTCTATTATTAGTTTAAGTTTAATAGTGCTTTGGTGGTTTTCTGTCATGGAAGGGATGGCGACGTTTTTGTGATTTCAAGAGTAGAAATCTTGGTTTCTACCTTGAATTCATGGTGTAACGATCGCAATAATCGCAAAACAATAATAAAACCAAATTCATCTTCGTTTTCAATTCAATAAAAATGCATTTCATTAGTTTCCGTTCATTTTTACATTAATAATAATTTTAAAAATTTTCTAAAACTTAACTGCTAGTTAAATTTTGAATATACTATAAAAAGCAAACGAACGTACTAAATTTTTATTTCCAATGCTAATGAACAGACGTCGTTGTTAATCATTTGCTGAATTTCGAATATTACACGATTGATTAGAAGAGGTCAAAAGCAAAATCACATTTTTGCAATTTTTAATTTTGGAAAAAATTATTTCATTCTATTTTTGCTTTTCAAAAGGATTACAACATCCAATAATCTATTTAATTTATATAGATCAATGTCAATTGATAGTATTATTTTAACTTTGATGTGATAAATCAATAATATTTTAATTCAAAAGTGATGTATTTAATTGCAATCAAGCAAATAAAAAAAAAAGTTGTAAACAAAGAAAAATTCCAATGTCGTTTTGTTTAATTGTTAAAATTGATTTCTAATTTTAATAACTGTTTTGAGAAAGCATTATTTATTGGTTTTAATTACAATGGAAGATTCCACCCCGCTAAGTAGTTTACAGTGATTTGTGTTTTTGTTTGTTCATCAAAAAGCTGATAATTTGGATGACAATTTCAATTATATTTTTTATTTTATTTCATAGAAGGATAATTGTTGTCATTAATTGTTAAATCTGCTTTATAAAAGTGGCAGTACATGAAGATAAAGTACCCAATGATGTTATCGAAAGTATGAATAGCAAGGATAACAGTGATCGAAGCTATTACCACAGTTAGAGACAATCGTTTGTTTGACGGTTTTTTCGGTTGTTGAAACCGCATGGATTCAAAAGCAGATATATGAATGAAAAGTTAAAGGATCGAATGCAATGTTCAATTGGGCATTTCGAACAACGAAGGTGTAATTCAACAGCAGCAACTTATGTTCACAAATTAGTTCATCCAATTTAATTAATTGATCAAACGCTAGTCAAGGGAATTGAAGAATATTGATGACATCAATCAACAAAAATAACTTAAGGTATTTATTATAAATATGTATATTAATTTTAATTTAATTATTACTTTTGGAATGTCAAGATAAATTTAAAAAATAGTGAGAGATTCCCAATCTCAAGATTCGTGTGGGGATAGACTGTATCCCGCGTAAATTCTATTTTTCATATTATTATTAAAGGTCCAGTATAACAGTGCAAATAGTCGAACTGTTGAGATTATTCACTGTCATAGTGAAAACATACAAAGGGACTTCTTTGTCCGTACAAGCGTCAACCAACACCTCAGAACGCATGTTGTTCTGGGACCTTGGCCTTAAAAAGTATATTTGTGTTGTGACACAGTTTGTAAGTCCTATTATAGAATTTTAAGAAAGCAATTTTTTAGCACCGGCACCGAAACCCCGGATTGAATTTAGGGATTTAGCAAAATGCTGCCCGATTTTTAGTTCTGATAATATGTCCGGGATTCCCAAAGAACCGGGTTTCAGGACTCCGGTATTGAATGCTCTATTCGAGACATAGTAACGTTGATCTTAGAGTAATGAATCAGACATATAAGATATCCAATGCAGATACAGCCCAATTTATTGAGCATAATTGGTGACAGCATGGTGTCCACTATTTTTTCGAAACCAAATTCCCTGACTTTCCATGACTTTCCAGACCAAAAATATGAAAACTCCATGAGATAGGGCAAGCCCTATTAGGGCAATCTGATGAGGGCCTGTTCCGGACCTGAATTGAAATACCCTTTTAGGGCAAACCTTATTTGGATACATCTGGCCCTGATTTGATTTTTCGTATCTGACTCCTAGTTGGGCAATCTGATCAGGGCCTGATACAAAATGCCTTACTAGGGTTTGCCCTATTTAATTTTATATGGAAAACTTGATCAGTTCCTGATCCGTTTATCCCAATCAGGGCCTGATTAGGCAAAAGCGTTACACTCATGATCAGGGCCCTATCAAACTAGGGCTTACCTGATCAGGGCCGTATTCGGGCCTTAAGAAATTTCTGCTCGGGATGTTTTAATTCCAACAAAGAGATACAAAATATTTGAAATTCTGATAAATATTTAATTACATAAAAGACTTAGTTGTAGAACTACATATAGGTTTCCAGAACGATTTTTTGAATAGCGTGGTCAAATTGTAGAAGTCAATGCTTGTTCGATGCTTAATCTTTGTTTTTCCAGATGAGTTTTCCGCATCTGTTTCACTTGTTGACATGACATCTTGTAGCATAGCAACGTGGAAGCGACACTCGTTTCACGAAATATTTGGGATAAGCTCGTGGCTTGGCCAGTTCAAATTTTCTCCACGTTGAACTATGACAAATTTCCGAGTGTCTCTA
This sequence comes from Diogma glabrata, assembly GCA_963693315.1. Classification (NCBI taxonomy): domain Eukaryota; kingdom Metazoa; phylum Arthropoda; class Insecta; order Diptera; family Cylindrotomidae; genus Diogma; species Diogma glabrata. The sequence continues at coordinate 150,476,282 of OY856188.1, read as the reverse complement.
AACTAAACTCACAATTTACTTACCATTTATGTTCACCACATTTCTCACTTCACCACACAAGAAGAAGAATTAGTTCATATTATTATCATTTGTATATAATTTCAATTAAGAATCATAATATATAAAGGTTTACTTAATTATAAATTTAAATTAAATTTAAATTAATTTTATTACTTAACTAAATATTTTTTTTCCATCCGTTATCCATGCAAATACCAATGCGCAGCATAATCCACAAAAAAACGTCCAAAAAAAAATGAAAGGCATAAATTTAATTTCTTTTAATTTCTGCAAAGTTTTTCCTTAATTATTTGTTTTTAGTTGTTCGGAAAAATTTATTCGTTGTGTTGAACTCCGTTAAATTTTCAGCTTTGGTTGTACTTAATTTACAAATGTTAAATCCAATTCCAGTTCAATACCAAACAATTCAAACAAATTGTCCAATCGTTTTACGCACCATCCACCAGCTTAATTCCAATAATTTATTTTTCCAATCTTCGACACCTTGTTCCGGCAAAAGTAAAACTCAAAGTTCTAACACACAGTATAATTTAATCTTATGTGTTATTATTATTTTTAAATTATTTATTTGACTGTCTCCTACGCTGGTTTATTTGCCAATCCCATTATCTATTTTTTTACTCGACTTGTCGACTCAAAACCAAATTCAAATATATTGTATGTGGTTTATGCCGTTGGTTATCCAGTTTACGCTTTATTCGTATTTCATCAGCTGCTATGGAAATGGTACCAATACTACTCTAATACATTTCTTATTTTTTTTAAAAAAAGTTAACATTATATTTTCAATATTTTCAAATCAACAAAAAAAAATTACAATTTTTTATTAGTAAGTTTAATCGTCATTACTTTGTACAAATAAATTTTACTAACGACATTTAGGCGAAATTAGATTATATTTCATTTCATTGATTTTTTTTTTAAAGAAAAATTATTTCCTACAGTGCAGACTAAGCGAATCGTTACACCACAGTTTGGTTTTTATTTTGAGGTATTTATTTTTTAAAATTTAAACAAAACAAAAACAAAACTGAAGCTAAAACCTATATTTAAATAAAACGACATGGAACGAAATGCATATATATTTGCAAATTACAAATTGTTTTCCTACGGTTTTATATCCTTTGCGTGAAATGTGCCAAGAAGTTTACCCTTTTCGTCTTCTATCTCGTAGCAAACTTTACCAACAGCCTTACGAATGTAACCTTTACGAAAACATGGAGCAAATTTAGCACAAAAAGCTTGGCTTGCATTACTTTGTACATGTTCACGCACGAAGATAGCCTGACCTGGTTGAAAGTTGGAAGACCTGGAACGTAGGTTGTAACCTTTTGAATACCTTTGGTAAGCCTTTACCAGATTTTTACGCAGTTCTTCATGAACTGTTTGCAATGTATCAGGCAATCCATTAACTTGGATAGTGTTCTCTTCAAGACAATTGATATTGCGGAGTAGCTTATACTCACTGCCGTGACCTATTCTATGGTGTCCAAATAAAGAATAGTGCGGAGTAAATGAAATGGATTCATGTAAAGAGTTTCTTAAAGCACCTGCTATGGCTCCAAGGTGCGTATCCCATGTTTTGTGATCGTTATTCACATAAGCTCGGATGGCAGCTACAATAGAACGGTTAACACGTTCCGACGCATTTGCTTGAGGTGAGTAAACGGCAGTTCTGATATGTTGGATACCAAATTTACTCATTAAGTTTTTAAACTCAAGGGACATGAACTGAACACCGTTGTCAGAATGTACGAACTCAGGAACACCGTAAACATAGAACACTTCATCCATTAGGAACGACACGATGGGTTTAGTTATGGCTTTTGCAAGTGTTTTTAGTAACACAAATTTAGTAATCTTGTCTACTACTATAAAAATGTAGGTTTTACCTGATTTTGAGCGAGGATAGGGACCCAAGAGATCTACGTAGATCTTTTGAAAAGGTCTTTCGTAAAAAGGAGCTGAACCACTCATAGGTGGAGTTAGCATTTGGTTAGAAGCCTTCGTAGTTTTGCATATTTCACAAGACTTAACATAATCACGAACCTGAGTAAGCATTCCAGGCCAATAATATAGTCTACGCAAGCGCTCAAGAGTACGTTTGATGCCACTATGTGCAGCAGAAGGATCGTCGTGTTCTTGTTTAATCAAGGATGTTGTTAAAGAGGTAGGTATCAGCAATTTCCAAGAAGGAACAGTAGAAACCGGCGTGTTATCTTTGGGATCAAAGCGGACATATACCCTTCCAGCATGGATACAATGATTTGGGTAATTGTTCGGTGCAGATTTTACCTTTTTCATGACATCGACATAACTTTCATCTTGGAAGTGTGGCGAGTTTAAATCCAAAGCAGCTAAGAGAGGTAAGTTTTGAACCAGTTCGGAAAGGCAATCACTATATACTCTTGAGAGAGCGTCTGGAACAACATTATTAGAACCCTTCTGATGCTCAATAACAAAACTATAAGACTGTAATTTCAGACTCCATCTGGCTAGTCTTCCACTCAAGTCTTTTTGAGCCATCAGCCATTTCAAACTGGCATGATCAGTTATGAGAGTAAATTGATACCCTTCAATATATGGTCGGAATTTTTTTATGCTCAGGATAGCAGCCAAACACTCCAGTTCTGTCACCGTATAATTTTTTTGTGCCGCATTTAATTTTTGTGACATAAACGCTATAGGTTTTTCATCATCGTTTTCACTTTTTTGATAAAGAACGCCACCTACTCCTTGCGTACTGGCGTCACATCTAATATAAAAAGGTTTGTCAAAATTGGGATTGGTTAGAACAGGAGCCGTTGAAAGAAGATATTTCAATTTTTCGAAAGACTTATCAGCGTCAATATCCCAAAGAAATTTTTTCCCTTTCTTAAGCAGATTCGTAATAGGAGCTGTTATTTCGGCGAAATTAGGAATAAATCTGCGGTACCAGCCTGCCATGCCCAAGAGTCGACGAGTTTGTTTAACGCTCTTTGGAGTTGGAAACGTACAGATAGCAGAGACCTTGTCAGGGTCAGTACGGAGACCATTCTCGCCAACCAGGTATCCAAGATATTTTATCTCTTTCATCACGAATTTACTTTTTTCTAAATTAATAGTTAGCCCAGCCTTCTTCAAATGATCCGCTACAGTTCTTAATAAAGAATAGTGTTCCTCTAGTGAAGCAGAAATAATTAAGAGATCATCAAGATAGACAAAGATGCGATCATGTAGTTGATAAGGAAAGACGATATCCATGAGTCTACACATTGTCTGTGGCGCATTACAAAGGCCAAACGGCATTACTGTAAACTGATATAATGGCCTACCAGGTACAGTAAATGCCGTCTTATCACGTGACTCCTTAGACAATGGGATTTGCCAAAAGGCATCTTTGAGGTCGATCGCACTTATAAATTTCGTTTGGTGTAATCTACCTAGCAACCCATCTATGAGTGGTAATGGATAAGCATCTCTTTTTGTTACTGTATTGACCTTCCTCGAATCCAGGCACAAACGTACCTTACCGTTTGGTTTCTTCACTAGGACTACAGGAGAACTCCATCCACTATGAGATTCCTCTATAACCTTCAGATCTAACATACGGTCAAGTTCCTGGTACATAAGTTCCTGAATTGCGGGTGATACATTATAGTATCTCTGTTTAATAGGAGTTGTCTGACCAACATCAATTGTGTGTTCTAGTAGAGTTGTTTTACCAAGACCTTGGTTCTCAAAGGAAGCGAAAGAACTTTTGATTGCTTCAAGCTCCAACGCTTGTGATTCACTCAACTGATGTTCGTTAAAGTTTACATTTTTGGTGGATATCTCACTAATAATCAAAGGAGCTAACTGAAATTTCGACCAAAAGTCAATCCCCAAATATAAATGTCCATCTAAGCTCGGAACGACATAAAACCGCATCAATTTAGTACTATTTTCATAGGTGACTGGTGTTTCGACATAACCTAAAATTTTGTTTGGTGAGCCATCAGCCGTTCGAATAACCGAAGTCATCTTACGCAATTTAAGTTTTGCCGTTTCTAAAAGATTTAACGAATCCTTTCCCAAGATACTAATGGAAGCACCACTATCTAAGAGTCCAATGATATTAAGGCCACACAAGCTAATTTCTACATGGGGACGGGGATCATCCTTATGTTTTATGATTATGGAATTACAAATTTTTCTAAAACTTTTTCGTTTTAACCAATAATTTTGAGTTCGAGTTGATTTTGATACATTAACTAACTTAACACAATTAGTAGCAGGTTTTAGTAAGATGGTAGGTGTTGTTTGGGTTTCGGCATCAGTAAAGGTTGGTTTCTTTATTTTAGATTCCTGGATTGAAATTGTTTCTCCACCGAACGCGTTCCTCCAGGCTGTGACACATTCGGTACCCTGTTTAACGATTGCTTAGGATAGCATTTAGCACAATTGGGTTTTATGGTGTCGGCAGCACCACAACCATAACAAAATATATGTTTGTTTGGTGTAGGACAATCTTGATACCGATGTCCAATATCATGACAGTTCCAACAAACTATCCTATCTGGTAAACTTGGTTCGAGACGACGAGGAGGTTGAAATGCCGATAACTCTTCTTCGTGAGGATGATCATCCAGATTATGGTAATAAAGACCAGCATCAGGCAATTCACTTGGCCTATGTAATTCACTAATGTTTTGTCGACGGTTGTGGTAAGACGAAAAGCCTCTAGGGTCGAACCCAGAATTGGCCCATACTCGTTCGAATTTTTGGCAGACTTGTCTTAAGCTTTCAATAGAGAAAAATTCATTAGTAATCGTTACTGTCTGCAATGCGGGGTTCATGTTTTCTCGAATAATCTCTAAAAGTTCCGACTCTGAAAATCGATGAGTAAGTCTACCGTTTAGCGTCTGTACATCCAAGGAAAAATCGCTAAAATTTTCTTGAAGTTTTTGTTTACGTCTCTCAATAAATCTGCGCGTCTCTCGTTCTGATTCATGGCTGGAAAATCTAGTCAAAAACGAACGTCGCATTACTTCCCATGTAACATCGGGATTATCTCTAGTGAACGCCCATAACCATTTCTCTGCTGTTCCGGTCACAAAATTGTGTATTAGCGCAGTTAACCGTTGTGGACTAAGACCGTCGCGTTTGGCAAATGTTTCAAGACGAAACAGAAAATCGTGAACATCAAGACTTCCACTTCGCCCATTCCCGTCGAAAGAAATACGCCATTTAGGATAAGAAGATCGGTAATTGGGTGGTTTTGTTTCATTTTCATAATCATGTACGTTTGCTTGCGCATATCCAAGTGTGGAAATATTGTTAACAGTTTCCGAAATTGGGGCTTGGTTATAGTTTTTTCCCATAACATTAGTTTTCCAAATATTAGGTGACAAATAGATATTTGGTGATTGCATTGAGTGAGGTTCACCTGAGGGATTTGCGTTGATCGGGTTGTTAGAACTAGGTTCCAAGATATTTACATTTAAAGGATTCATCATTGAAAGTGAAGTAGGAATTTGAGATACTTCTATGTGTTTAGAAGGATTTTCACCACGAATCGTTGATAAGCCAGTTCCTCCCGCTTGTGGAATCTCCATTGGATTTACTTCTTCTGAGATCGAATTAGATGGTTCTGCGATAGAATCCCTTGCATACTGCACAAGACGTCGGTACTTTGATATTACGCTATCAATACCTCCAACATTAGCATACGAATTTTTTAGCCTCTGCAAGCGTCTTTGCCAATGAATAGCGCGAGCAAGTGCACTCAGTGCAATTGAAGGAGAAATTGGCTTAGGAGCCGAATAGACTTCTTTGTCAAATGTCGTATAAAGCTCACGAGCTCTAGTTATTTCTGAATCGGGAGTATCAACTGAATGTGATTTTTGAGGGGCTAGCTTGGAATCTGATAATTCAATCTCTAACTTACTTTCTAATAGTTTCTTAGCATCTAGAACTAAAGGATCAATACCCCGAACTTCAAATTCAATTTTAAGTTCATCTGGAGTTAAAAGTTCAATATATTTGTTAATATCCATTATAATTCAAGAATGGAGTTTTAATTCAATGAAATAAAGTTTTATCTACAGACGAAACTAATAAAAAAAATGATAGCTTGAAAATTAATCAAAATAATAATGTTACACAATTTCACGTAACGTAGGATTGTAAGAAAATAAATTTATATATTTGCGTATATATACCAATATAAATATTAATTTATCAATTAGAATAACAATAAAAAAAATATCAAGAATCAAATAAATATAATATAATAATTACCGCGTATTAAATTAGGTAGGTTTTAAGCACTGCTGGTTATCACCAATATCAAGCCTTGTAATAAGTTTTCTTTCTTATTTTAAATTCAATTCAATAAGTAAATGAAATGAAACCTAAAATGACAAAAAACTATCCTATAAATAGAAAAACAAATTTTCAAATTATTTAAAAAAAATTATATAATAAAAACAAATTTATAATAAATGTGGCAATCTGTGGTGAGTTGGGTGAGAAATGTGTGGAACAAAAGCTGCAGGCAAATTATGAGCGAAAAAAAAAAAATTCGTTGTTTACTAAATACAGTAGTAATTGAAATAAATCACACGTATGATGGTGTTATAAAGCAAAACTGAATGACAGTTAATTCAATCCATAACAATCGCACACTGTGTTCATTCCAATCGAAATATACTGAATCCAAAAAATATTTGTTTTACAGTGGTGACAATTAGTGATGTAAAAAAAAACGAATCATAACTATTACTGAGAAAGGTCGAATCACAACCAAGTCTAACAGTAACAATTGATGACTGAAATCAATTACTTTTCATCACTAGCCCACTAAAATAAACATCTCGAAAAAACACTCATCATTAATATTACAACAACATGAGCAGAAATTACAGAAAACAGGAAATCATCCTGATATCAACCACAATTTCAATTCAAGCAGCTGTATAATATGAATCTATTTAAAAAAAACACAAAAAAAAATTATTGAAAAGTTTTAATTAACTGAGAATAATCAAATAGTAATTATTTGTAATTCAACACAAATCTCTTTTGATCATCTATCAATAAATTTAACCAAAAAAAAAAGAAACCAAAAAAATTTGTAAACTGGTTTTAACATTATAACACAATGCACTAAATTTATTTACCGTAACTTAACAGTGGTCCCTGTTTCGGCGCCATTTTGTAGCATAGCAACGTGGAAGCGACACTCGTTTCACGAAATATTTGGGATAAGCTCGTGGCTTGGCCAGTTCAAATTTTCTCCACGTTGAACTATGACAAATTTCCGAGTGTCTCTAAACTAAACTCACAATTTACTTACCATTTATGTTCACCACATTTCTCACTTCACCACACAAGAAGAAGAATTAGTTCATATTATTATCATTTGTATATAATTTCAATTAAGAATCATAATATATAAAGGTTTACTTAATTATAAATTTAAATTAAATTTAAATTTATAATTAAGTAAACCTTTATATATTATGATTCTTAATTGAAATTATATACAAATGATAATAATATGAACTAATTCTTCTTCTTGTGTGGTGAAGTGAGAAATGTGGTGAACATAAATGGTAAGTAAATTGTGAGTTTAGTTTAGAGACACTCGGAAATTTGTCATAGTTCAACGTGGAGAAAATTTGAACTGGCCAAGCCACGAGCTTATCCCAAATATTTCGTGAAACGAGTGTCGCTTCCACGTTGCTATGCTACAAAATGGCGCCGAAACAGGGACCACTGTTAAGTTACGGTAAATAAATTTAGTGCATTGTGTTATAATGTTAAAACCAGTTTACAAATTTTTTTGGTTTCTTTTTTTTTTGGTTAAATTTATTGATAGATGATCAAAAGAGATTTGTGTTGAATTACAAATAATTACTATTTGATTATTCTCAGTTAATTAAAACTTTTCAATAATTTTTTTTTGTGTTTTTTTTAAATAGATTCATATTATACAGCTGCTTGGAAATGGTACCAATACTACTCTAATACATTTCTTATTTTTTTTAAAAAAAGTTAACATTATATTTTCAATATTTTCAAATCAACAAAAAAAAATTACAATTTTTTATTAGTAAGTTTAATCGTCATTACTTTGTACAAATAAATTTTACTAACGACATTTAGGCGAAATTAGATTATATTTCATTTCATTGATTTTTTTTTTAAAGAAAAATTATTTCCTACAGTGCAGACTAAGCGAATCGTTACAATCTTCGGCTATTCAAGAGTCGAAATAATGGATGGTGAACTAAACATGTTTGACTAATTAATAATAATAAACCGATTTACTAAAAACAACAGCATCCAAGTTCGACAAAATGTTTGACTTTTCAAAAATAGAAATCACTGGTTTTTGAAGTTTTTCCAAGGTTTCCCTTTCAATTATCATTGTTTTATACTGACCATGTAAACGATTTTGCTCAAAACTTTGCTGAAACCATTTAATTCGCGATTAATAAATTGGTTCCCTTTTCAATAGAAACTCCAACTAAAAATGTATTCGAAGGCGGCCAAATTGGCTTTTAGAAGCTAACGTAGATTATTTTGCATTTGAATATATAAAAAAATACTAATAAATAATAATCAAGCGGCCAATATTAAACAACGAACCGAAATCGGGCCCGTTTTAGCGAGCCAAACCTTGGTTAGTTAACTTCGGTTTTAGTCTGGGTCAGTTGTAAATGCCTAAACTGAATTAAGATTCAGCTTAATATATTGCGCATTATTCACCTGTCCAATGCCTTGTAAACATGTGAAAGTCATATTATGTTTATCATTTTTTATGAATGTTGCTAAAGAGTAACATTCATAAAAATAAAGATAAACATAAAAGTGTGGAAAGAGGTTGGATGCCACAACCTCTTTCCATACATTTAAAGAATGCCTGGGGAAACAATTGGTTTAGTAGACCTGGTCCAAGTCTTATTTGCCAGACTTGGCCCCAGGACATCAGTCCAAACTTGGTTCAAGCTTGGGCCGTTTGAAAATGTTAGGCCTGGCCCGAACCACAAAATCTGTGGCGCGGGATTGGCCTAAGTTTTGTCCCTTAGCTCATTCTTGCCTGGGTTTCGAATATATCAATTTGAAAAGTGTTTACAGTGCCATTAATTCTTATTCTATTTGTACTATTTGTACTAAATCTTTTGACCGTCCTATCATTGAAAGCCTTTCTGGTTCGAAATGCTTTGCTTCAAACACCACTATTCTGAAAACTCCTGAATAAATACCCCAAATTCAGTCTTCATGAGTTTATTTGAAAGAATTTCGTTTCAAAATTCAAACCCAAAATTTTCAAAAAACTTCTTAAACATCAACAAAGCTGGACAACATCCAAATTATTATTCCGAGCAAAGTTTGAAAAGAACCTGCACTCACTTTAAGTAAAATGTTCTACAGATTTTATAAATGTATAGTATTTTTTTCTTTGTGCTAGAAGTCCAATATCAGTCGATCCACAAAAAAGGAACAAGATGTGATATTTCAAATCATTGATAGACCAACAGCTTTACTTCCAGTCCTATCCAAAATATTCAACTATTCGTTCACATATATCAAATTTTTTGGAAGACAACCATTTGATATCTGATAGCTAATGCGGTTTATGAAACGAAACATACAGTAGTACAGCCGTACTACCGAACTTTGTATACTGTTGTTGGAACTGCATACTGGAAAAATATGGTGTACCCTACCCCTACGTTAGTGCGTTGATTTTTTTCTTTACACAAGGTTAGTGGATTAAAAATTTGAAGAATTTTTTAAGGGTTTATTTGATCTTAAAAAGCTTGGTACTTAAATCACGTAAAATAATCCCAAAAAAGTGAAACTCTGTTGAAAAATCACGTTTCTAAAATCACATTTAGTTATATGTGAACAGTGTATAGGTGGCCAGAGGAATTTGCTATGATGGTACGAAACAATGTAGCAAGCTCGGGTAACTTTGATTTGATCTCCTTAGAAAAATGATCATTCATAAAGTATTTGTAGAATATTTCGAAATTTGCAACATTTACTAAGATGGCTTTTCTTTAAAGTCTAAATTAATTAAAGCTGGTGCACTTTAGCTCTAATTTTCCCCACTCTATTTTTAATTTATATAAACAAACTGTTGTAAATCCACAGTAACCCGATAAATAGTTTTGCAGATGGTAAAACTGCACAAATTATTGCTCACCCAATCTTCAAATGATAAAATCCATCGCTCCGCAGATATGCAGCACTAAAAGTAAACTAGTAGCTTAAAATTCTGATTGGGGTAATCAAAATTTGATCAAGTTTGATTCCAAAAAGACAACTATTTTTTCTAGTTTAAAAACTGAGTTTTCCAAAGATATTTCAACCAATATGTGTGGAGATTAAATACGTTAATGCGAAAGCATTAGTTTATTGGGAGTCACCATTACAGATGACTTACTATGAAATGTTCATTTAATAACAATAACAATGAGCAATGTGTAAAAAACTCGGCCTCCTTTATAAAAATTGAAAAATACTTCACTCCACATTATTGACTTAATATTTATAAGTCCTATATGCGTCCTTGTATGAAGTATTGCCGTCAAGTTTGGGCTGTCAAGCTGCATCTAATGGCTGTATTGGAGTCTGTTCAATGCATGATATACGATTTGTGCGTGATAGAAATTTAACAGCAAATCTTGATGCCCTTAAACTTCATCGCACTGTTGCTGATCTCGTTGTTTTTAATAAATACATATATTCTTTTGCCAGTTAGTTAGAGATCACAGCTGTCATAGCGACATAATGTAAAGAAATTTTTTGCATCATTGACGAAAAAATATTAATTTGAACGTTTACATAAAATTTAGAGTATCCAAAAATTTTAAAGAACTGACATTCAAAATATAACATTAGATAGATTGTATTATAAACTATGTCGCTTATAAAAATATTTTAAATACGTATAAAGGAGACATACATAAGTAAAATAAAGAATGCATGCAATATAATTTTTATTTTTATAAAAAAGTTTTTGTTAAAATAAAATTTTTCCAGAAAATAACAAAAATTCCATGACTTTCCATGACTTTCCCTGACCAAAATAAAATCCCCTGACTTTCCATGACTTTCCAGAATTCCATACCTGGTGGACACCATGTGACAGGCTATTTGTTAGAAGAGTTGTAGACTGTATTTTTTTTTTAAATAAAAAGTGTTGTTATAGGGTTTACAATGTGTCACAACAACACATAAATACCTTTTAAGACCTATGTCCCACAACAACTTGCGCTCTAAGGTGTTGATGAACGCTTTTTTTAAACCTATGCGGACTAAAACCACCTGAGACTATGGATTCCGGCAAACTATTCCATTTGTATGCAGTTCGGACAAAGAAGGCTTTCTGCCAGTATGACAGCGCGGGATCTCGACCGTTTGACTGCTTGCGTTAGCCGATTGCCGAGTGAAACGGGGGCAAGAATAAGTTTGAGGCATAATGCTGCTGATTTCATCTGAGCACTGTTGATAACGATATTTGTAAAAAAACAACGAGGTCAGCAACAGCGCGACGATGTTATAGGTAATTAAGTTTTGATGTCAAATTTCGATCACCCACAATTCGTATAGCCCGCTTTTGAACAGAGTCCAAGAGGGCCAAGATGGAAACAGAAGCAGCATCCCAAATTTGACAACAGTAGTCCATACAGGGACGAATATAGGGCTTATAAACATGGAGCAATTGGTATGGAGTGAAAAATTTAGGAGGACGAGTTTTTTAGACGCGCTTTTTGCCATCGCCATTACATGATCGTTTCAGAGTAGGTCATTTGAAACTGTGACACCCAATAAACGAATGTTTTTACATTCACCTATTGGTTCATCAGGTAGCGAAATCCGAAATTCGACGTCCACGCCGTGCTGCCTGGTTAATGCTGACAGAATTAGGTTGGTGTACCGGAGACAAGCAGAGTAAAAACTGCTTAGCCAATCATAGTACATCACGGCGAATTGGCGCCTTAAAACCAATGCGACTCAAGCGTCTGTTCTCCATGTTAGGGGCGGCTTGAAGTGGGTGTCTGGATCAAGCGGCTCACTATATAAACGTGTAAAAAGGTTGTTTCTGGTAACCTTAATATGCAGAACGGACCCATTCACGACAATTTGGATTGGGCCTAAGGTTAACACCCTAACCCCGGAAAAAAAAGTTATTTGTTAAATTTGGAAATCAGAAAAGAATAATAGACCCGGACAAAAACAGAATTTTACCTGGACGTGAAAAAGGACCAGACTACCTAATCGGAACGTGAAACGTGCGCAGTCTGAGCGCTGCTGATGCTCTTATAAGTCTAGAAACAGAGGCTGAGAGGTATGGGATGGATACTATAGCTCTGCAAGAAATTAGACAGTCAATAATAGGAAAACAAGATTTGGATAGTCACTCTCTATACTGTAGTGGTCATCCTTCTCGAAGAGAATTTGGAACTATAATGGCTATGAGTTTGGAAATTCAAAGTATCTTTTAATGCAAATCATTTCTTTGACTAGCAATTTGTTGTTGTTATTTTCTCTTTTTATTATTTTAGTATCGTCCCATTTTGGAAGGTGGCCTGACTCAAGGACATGTTGGCATAAAACACTATGACTGCCGTTATTACTATCAACTGCATGTTTATGCTGATATACCCTCTTTTTAAGGCATTGGATAGTTTTTCCAATATACGTTTTATTGCATTCACATTCAATTTTATAAACTACATATGACTGTAGTTCTGTTGGCGTTTTGTCTTTTATCATTTTAATCAAATTATTATTGTGTAATGTGTTTGTTGCTCTCCCAATAGTACTAATATTGTATTTTTTTAAACAGCCTTTAATTTTCTCAAACAAGCTAGTGACATACGGGATAGTACATAGACGGTTCATATCAAATGTTTTATTATTTTGAGTTTTTTGTAAGCTAACTATCAATTCTTTTATGTTTTTTTTAATTTCCAAATCTGTCCAAATTTTACTGTGATATTCTTAGGAATGTTGTGCGAAAAACTAACAGAAATGTCAAAACTTCGGTTTGCTTAAGAAACAAGCTAACTAAATTAAAAATACCTAAAAGCTATATCATTATTTCACTAGATGTTGAATCGTTATTTACAAACATACCAAAGGTATTAGTCATAGGTGCAGTTGAAGAAAATTGGTGGAAATTACGTAAATTTTCTAACATTCTTTATTCGAATTTATCAAAGATTACTCCAGAAGATGGCCTAACAAGCTGAAATATATATAGAGTAACAGTAAAATTAAAAAAAAGCTTTGTTTTCTTTAATTTTTATTAAACTTATTAAATAAGTTATTTGCGTAAAGTAACAAGAGATTGACATTATGTTAATTTATCAAAGGATTGAAATTAGTCTTAGACAACAATGTTTTTCAATTCAACAGTCAATTCTACCGACAACAATGTGGCACTCCTATGGAATCACCAATGAGTCCAGTAATTGCTGATCTTGTATAAGAACTGATGGAAGAAAAAGTACTTGATAAAATTTTTATTCACAATTCCATTTTTCTTCAGATATGCAGATGACATAATTACTGCAGTACCGTCTAATAAAATAAACACGATTGTTAAAGAATTTAACAACTATCACCCAAATTTAAAGTTTACATTTGAGTTGGAAAAAGAAAAGAAAATTCCATTTTTGGACTGTCTTATTATTAGACAAGAAGATGGTTCGTTAATCACTGACTGGTACCATAAACCAATATGGCAGATACTTAAATTTCAACTCTATGATGCCTTTAAATTACAAGAGAAATACGGTTAAATTGCTATCACGAAAGATTCTCGAATTATCTGACATAAAATTTCACAAACAAAACTTTGACTTGCTGATCAAAATTCAAAACCCTGATAAAAAATAATTATCCCAAAGCCTTTGTTAAAAAAAACATAAAAGAATTGATAGTTAGCTTACAAAAAACTCAAAATAATAAAACATTTGATATGAACCGTCTATGTACTATCCCGTATGTCACTAGCTTGTTTGAGAAAATTAAGGGCTGTTTAAAAAAATACAATATTAATACTATTGGGAGAGCAACAAACACATTACACAATAATAATTTGATTAAAATGATAAAAGACAAAACGAAAAACAGAACTACAGTCATATGTAGTTTATAAAATTGAATGTGAATGCAATAAAACGCATATTGGAAAAACTATCCAATGCCTTAAAATGAGGGTATATCAGCATAAACATGCAGTTGATAGTAATAACGGCAGTCACAGTGCTTTATGCCAACATGTCCTTGAGTCAGGCCACCTTCCAAAATGGGACGATACTAAAATAATAAAAAGAGAAAATAACAACAACAAATTGCAAGTCAAAGAAATGATTTGCATTAAAAGAGATAGCAATACTTTGAATTTCCAAACTGATAGCTGTTACTTATCAAACGGATATAATTTTATATTAGATATAAACAAAAACAGCTGACCATACTTGATTTTGTGACTTAAAGGTCGCTTTTAATTTTTAGTCGTACTTTTAATTTGTAATTGTAAAGTTTTGTTTTAAGTTTTTAATAATTTTAAAATTTTTATTTAATTTATTTTTTAATTATGTTTTATGATTCATCATATTGTTTGTTTTTTTCTAACGAAAGTGCAATGCACTAGAGTAATTATTTTTATAAATAATTTTAATATCTTTAATTAATTTTTTAAAATGTAATGTTTGTAATATGCTTGTTTGTTGTAGTTTGCTTTCCACTGAAGATGTCTTTTGATACAAGACGAAATATTTGGATTGGTTTTTAATGATTAAAGATTAAAAATTAATTACATAAAACTTTGAGCAAATCGATTGGTGTTTTTATTCCAAAAAATCTACATATAAATTTTTAATTCAGCGTTTTTTCTGACATAGAGGCTCTCTTACTTGGCAGCAAACGGGATGACACAGAGAATCCTCTTTCTACATCAGCGTTACCATGGCAAATTGATAAGGTGCTTTTCAAAAACTGCGTTAATAATGGGTATTTTACGCAACCGGCTGCATCCTTAATTTCAAATAGTTTTTCAAAACTAGCTTTTTCTGTTGAATGTAACAATTTTAATTCTAACGAAAATTGGTCTTTTGATCTATTATTACTAATAAGTGAATGTAATTTTAAAATGTGATTAAAATAGTCAACATTCATAAATTTACTTGGCGTAAGTACTTGAGCGTGATAATAAAATTCATTGAATTTTATTTTAAAATTTGTTATATAAAGTGCGGCAGCTATATATAATTTTTTAACATTATTTTTAAAAACAATCTGTTCAACCGTTTTTGATTTTACAAAACTATGTTCGTTTAAAATTGCGTCACTCAAGATAATATCTTTAGAGTAAATTAAATTGCAATCTTTTTACCGTTCAGCGTCGAAGCACGAAATATCTTTCTCAATGTTTGAGCGACAAATTATTGCACTAATTTTATTGAGAAAAGGCTCGAACATCGGGTACACTAAATTACGAATCGGTTCCTCTTTCTGAAAAAATGTATTTGTCCTTTTAAACAGATCAACCGAGTTCAACAAAAAGAGGAGTTCAGCGAACAATAGTTTCTTTGCTATCAATTTTTTTATTTCAGTTTCAGTTTTATTTCAGTTTCAGCTGTTGAGTTGCGAGTGTCTTGACTTACTTTAAAATAATTTATTATTGCGGGCCATTGTTCTATAACCCGCCCTAACGCTGGACCTAAGGTTAACCATCGCGTACTACAATGTTTTATAAATTTGTGTTGCCTAATATAATTTTGTTTTTGAAAGCTATTAAAATTTTCCCATCTACTTGGGTATCCTTTGAAGTAGTACTAAAGTTTGATAACTTAACATTCGCAGTCATGCCCAAATTCCTTAAGTGCTTTTCCAAAGGCATTATGCAATAAATGAATATTACATGTGCAGGGCTCCCGTTTTAAAGTCAGATTGAAAAAAATGGAAAAAATGGAAATTTTTCGCTAAAAAACTGGAAAAAATGGAAAAAAATGGAAAACAAACAATTTAAAATGTGTAATACATAGGGTATCTTAGAATATTACGGTAAAAAAAATCCCTGTTTTTTCATACATATTGTTTTCGTACATATTGTTTTTAAAATTGAAATAAAATGAATTGTTAAATTATTTTTATGAAGAAATGGAACTAAAAGATTATTTGATTGAATCTGAGTACAAAATAGTTGCATTGCATCTCATAAGTAAACAAATATAAAAACAGATAATTTTTAATCCAATAATTCATCTTTAAGTGTTTCAGAAACTAAATTTTTAGTTTTAGTAACTTCATTAACATATTTCTTAAAACCAGGTGAGAGTAAAGAGGCTTGTTCAACCATTTTGAACAAAGTTTCGTGAGGAATATTTTAATATTTTTAATATATAATATTTTTCATCGGCTTTTCGATTAGGAGCATTGAAAGTAAGCAAATAAATTATAAGCGAATCAGATCATACAAATTCAACCACAGATCAATTCGTTGCTTTAACTCCAGCGTTAAATGCATTACTAATTTTACGTAAGCCGCAGCTGCCCAGATTCAGAATTTCTTTATTACTCGAATCATGTGCTAAGTCCTCCTTTAGATGTCAAATGATTTTAAGTTAACATTAGTTCCGTTCATCGAAACTTGAATCCAAGTATTGGTTCATGGAATGCATAATATGAAAGTTTCTTACAAATTTTCGGCAGTAGTATGTCCCAAATAGATTGATATTAAACAGGTAATCGTTCGTGATTTGTTTTTATCACCATTCTATATACCATCATTCTTACAATATCAATTTGCTGCTTTAGACTCTCATGCAAATAAGTTACAGCAAAATATATTTTTTGAATTGAGTCGATTCAGTTCGATATAATTATTAATTCTATATATCATTGTACCGGTACCTTGGAATTTAGTTAGTTTTAATTCTCGTTCAATTTCACTGACAGAAAACATTGTCTTCATCATAGAAACGCTAATTACAAAGATCAATCAAATACCACAATGTAACACAGTCTTTTAAAAAAAATTTCATCGTGTTGGACAAAGCGAGGCACTTGTGAATAATTTAGTTAACGACAAGTGGCATACAATTATAAACTTTTTATTTATAAACTGTTCTTAATAGGAACGATATTCTTTTTAGTATTTTTCTGGTGAAAATTTATGTTTTTAATTATGAATAATTTATTTAAATCTAGCATAAGTTGATCAATATAACACGTAGGCTTTCTATCGTCTTGGACTTCACACAGTTCGGAGTTTACTAGCTTGCAGTTTCACACCTGCATATTATACGAAGTGAAAGTAATAACTGCAAGTCTGGTTTACCATCATCATCATGAACCGTACTCCACTAGGAAGCATATGGAAATATATTACGGAAGCTTTTTAAAATACATTTCTTTGCACATTTTGTTCTCATTTACACATTTAGTGGTTGCATTCGGCACATTTAGTGGTCGCCGAATTACAATAACATATTATTGTATGTGCAATAGTATTGCAAACCTCATGGATAATTTTTTAATTAATTAAATAATTAGAAAAATACTAAGATCCATTTTATGTTTCCCAAACCTTCGCCGTAAATCGAACGCAGGTGTTTTGTGTTAAAAGGAAAGTGTGTTAACACTTGAACCACTTCTGTTATTTGGATTTAATAATTGTTCATATTATATAATCATGTAGTGTAGTTGTAATTGAAGCCATTTTGAAAACATTTTTCGTTAATCGATTCCACCAGTATACGAAATGAGAAAAGAAGGAATTGGTATAAATAGATGTTTCCACATATGAGACCTCTAAGGTATGCTTATAAGAATGCCAAGATTGGCTTGTGGCTCGTGAAGATCTACGTAATGGAGGCATTAAGTGATTAATTTCTTTAGAGCATAGCGTAGTATAATGTAAATGCTCCAACAACTCTTGTATGATCGGCTTCAACACGCCTATGAACTCTGTCGACAAAATTTAGATGTTTCTGGTATACTGCAACCCATAAATTGGGGTAGAATTCGTGGATTGGTCGTATAAATTCTTTATACATCGTAGTTATTTCAGATGGAGACAAAAATTTGACTACAACGTACGAAGCCAAGTCGTTGGGACTCTAATTTCGCCACAGAACAAATGTGATCATGCCATTTTCTTTTGTGGTTTATATTAGTACGAAATAGTTAAGTGCAGGTGAGTTTAATAATTCTAGTCTGGAAAACTTTTCAAAACAGGAGCTATAGAGTGAGGTTTTATAGGACAAAACTAGAATTAAATGTCATAAGGTTCAGTATACACCAGTTCCGATTGATTCAAGATCTAGATTTTAGTCTAGAATTGATTTAAGATCCAAGGATTGAACCATTTTTCTACGAGTATAATTAGCAGTTAGACTAGATGGCTGTTTCTTCTTTTCTTCTTCATTCTCTTAATATATGAATGTTAGATAGAATTTCGGAAGAGCTATATATTGGGTTTGTGGTGCTAGATAACAAACCGTTAAAAAAGATCAGAAAAAGGGGTGGCGAAAGAACCGAACCCTGATTAATGCAGGCTTGAATTGAGAAATTATCCGAAACAACACCAACTACTAAGAGATCTCAGGAATAAAAAGACTAAAAATAAAATTAATTTGTTGATAAGAGCCGATGCCAAACTCTATCAAACGCCTTGGATATATCAAGGGAAATGTTATGAGACTCACCAAAGTCATGAATTGCTACACCATATTTCTCCGTGAGGACTGGATTAGGTGCAGTGATGACGATATTATCAATTGTGTCTTTAAGAGAATTAAACGCGTCCAATGGGGTGATTATGGTGGTAAGGATAACTACGGTATAAATAACACAAATAGATGTCATGTTTATTTGCGATGACTTTGAAACAGATAAAGCAGAATACAGAAATACTACTTGTTTCATACTGGGGGAGCTTTGTATGTTTAAAATCCTTGTGTATATATGTATATCATTACAATACGATGTTTAGAGCTCCGGAGAATGATTTTTACAGCCGAATCGTACATTATTGATATTTGAAACTTGTGTTTCACCTAGCTCAAGTAAATGAGGTTTGTTTTGGTTGAGATCGTATTGGATGCCAAGAAAGTTTTTTGAGATACCAAGGATGTTAATGATATCGATTACGAAGTTGGGAACGAAGCTAAATAATGGCTAAATAAACAGATTAATAGGAGAAATAACAAATACCAAAACCAGAAGGAAGAAATAGAGTAACACAACAAAGGCCACAAAGATTCGTTTGTGGAGAAAATAAAAGGTACTTCAAAAAAATTGAGGTTGGAGATGTGTACAATTATTTCTCAACAAGTGTACAAGCATTTCTCAACGTTTTGGATCATAACCAGTCTAACTGGGCAAACAAAAATGTCCGTCTGTATGCCATTGAAATGTTTTAGGGAAAATTGAAAACGACAGATATTTCAGTCTTCATCAATCACTATACCAAACCCTTCGGCCTTCCCACAGACCAAAGTTTTTGATATATCGGAGTAGGAGGTTTTAAGTCCATATTTTATAAATACTTTGAGATTGTTTATCGAAATTTATGATATTTAATGAAATCTTCGGGTTTGCATTAGATTTATTCGGGTTTATGTTTTGTAGTAGTTGGCAACCCAACCCTATTCTAATATAAATGTCCATGCAAAATTACATTTGTCTGCAGGTTAACAGAACAATATTTTAATTTAAGTTTTCAGCGTTTTTTATAATAAATAAGGTACTTTTTGTCGACTTTGTCGGTGTTTTTGGATGCCAACGTTTCGGTAGCGGCTTTTGCTCTTTATATATTAAGGCAAAATTAACAAAACTGCAGTCAAATTCTGTAACTGTGAAGCGGTGAAGTGATAAAAATTTCTTCGTTTCTTTTCATTAAAAAACTTATCATTTCACCGCTTCACAATTACAGAATTTGGCTGCTGGTGCTGGACAGAGCAAAGAAACAATTTTCATTTTCTTTCACTTTCAAAACGGCAGCATCTAAAAAAAGCACCAAAAGTGCTTAAAATTTAATTATTATTCTGTTAACTTGTAAACAAAGATAATGTTACATGGACATCTATATTAGAATTAAAACTATGTTTATAACTTTTAATTACCATATTAATGTACATAAACATTAGCTGCATTTCATGAAACAGTGTGATCCGGATCCGCTTAAGTTTTACATGTAAACTGAGATCCAAAAACAAAGTTGGATCTCATTTTACATGTAAAACTTATGCGAATCCGGATCACACGGTTTCATGAAATGCAGCTAATGTCGTTTATATAAACAGAAATATCCATTCAAATAAAATCTAGAATATAAATTGGTTTAGTGCCCATCTCAATTAGTTGGAGATTGTCGTCCAAACTCGTAGATCAGTAGAGTATGGAAAACAGTAAAATATGTGTTCGTAGAGCAAACTTCAAACTAAACAATATACACTAGAATTGAAAATTGAATAAAAACTACAATGTCTAACTTATGTAGATCTGATGATGATGATCTGGTAATGATGATGAAATTTCAACGTCAAATAGCATCGCTTCATATAGAAGAGAAATGGAGTTTTACTCTCACAAAAGTTGAACATATTCGAATTTCAAAATATTTGAATTGCATAATTCAAATTACTTTTTCCTTAGTTACTTGGGTTTAATTACTAAAACTATTAATTGATCGACGAAAAGGTTATCGAGGTTTATATCGATAAATTAATTATTTGCTCACATATTCTCCTACTATTTCCCTGAATTTGCATTATATATAAAACTAGTTGATGAATAACGATGGAAAAGTTTTTTAATTAATGTAAAAATGTGTATATGTATTTTAAAAAAATGTTTAAAAAAATGGAAAAAATGGAAAAATGACGGAAAAAATGGAAAAAAATGGAAAGAACCAAAAAAAATGGAAAAAATGGAAAAAATGGATTCAGCGGGAGCCCTGCATGTGCCTATATCTAAAATTCCATACCCTCTTGCATTCAACATTTTGTGAGTAAGTTAGCAATTTAGTTTTACCAAGAGTGAAGTCTTTGTCTTTTTGTCTTGGAATGCACTATTAGGGCTTGTACACCGATAAATCCTGTGTCGATATAGCTATCACAAAACTTACAAAACGCTTGTTTATCTTTTTGTTTAATACACCATTCTTTAATAAAATGATCTTGGCCATCTTTTTTTTAACCACTCTTGTTTAAAAACGATTGAATTTTTCTAAAATATAAGTAGATAATCAATATTACATTTTGTAATACACTAAACAATGGCTATTTATGTACTAAGGGCGAAAAGCAGTTCTTTTTTGCTTGAGAGTGAAATTATCCATGTAAAATTACATTTGTAACATTTGTAATGCCCATGCAAAATTACATTTGTTTGCAGTTTAACAGAACAATATTTTAATTTAAATTTTCAGCGTTTTTTATAATAAATGAGGTACTTTTTTACTTGTCGACTTTGTCGGTGTTTTTGGATGCCAACGTTTCGGTAGCGGCTTTTGCTCTTTATATATTAAGGCAAAATTAACAACTGGTGCTGGACAGAGCAAAGAAAAAAATTTCATTTTCTTTCACTTTCAAAACGACAGCATCTAAAAAAACACCAAAAGTGATTAAAATTAAATTATTATTCTGTTAACTTGTAAACAAAAATAATGTTACATGGACATCTATATTAGAATTAAAACTATGTTTATAAATTTTAATTACCATATTAATGTACATGCACATTGTCTTTTATATAAACAGAAATATCCATTCAAATAAAATCTAGAATATAAATTGGTTTAGTTAGTGCCCATCTCAATTAGTTGGAGATTGTCTTCCAAACTCGTAGATCAGTAGAGTATGGAAATCAGTAAAATATTTATTCGTAGAGCAAACTTCAAACTAAACAATACACTAGAATTGAAAATTGAATAAAAACAACAATGTCTAACTTATGTAGATCTGATAAATGATGATGAAATTTCAACGTCAAATAGTATCGCTTCACATACAAGAGCAATGGAGTTTTATCCTCACAAAAGTTCAACATATTCGAATTTCAAAATATTTGAATTGCATAACTCAAATTACTTTTTCATTAGTTACTTGAGTTTAATTACTAAAACTATTAATTGATCGACGAAAAGTTTATCGAGGACTCCAGTCCCTGCTATTGACATACGAGTTGACGTGAGATATCACACACCACTGGCAATAGCAGTGAGATATCACTAGCCAAGGTGATATCTTAGGGGTAGTGGCGGATGAACTGTATTCAGTCAACGGTAGCACCCTCAATCTTAGCTGTTAAATAATCCTTGATGATGAGGCGCTATGGCTTCCTTGAAGAAATGAGCCTTCATATAATTATGTGTGGGCTTTAATCTTTAAGGAAGAGAGTGCAAGGATCAAGGTCAAGTCACAGGATCAAGGAATATGCAACCGGCTGGATATTGGCAACTACATTTTTGTTTTGTTTCAGCAAATTTTTGTAACAATTTGCTATTTACTTTTTAATTTACTTTTATTTTCTCTATTCTATCATAAAATATTGGCCTATGTCATATTTTGTCAGTGATAGGATTTTTTGTTTAGTTATCCATTCTTTAACAAAAAAAATATAAAAATACAAAAAAAGAAAGATTTACTTCCATCAACACCTTTGAACGTATGTTATTTTGGGATCTTGGTCTTAAAAGGTTTTTATGTGTTATTGTGACACATATTGTAATTCCTACTACACAAGACATTTTATTAAAAAAAAAAAAATATCGATAAATTAATTATTTACTTACATATTCTACTATTTCCCTAAATTTGCATTATATATAAAACCAGTTAATAAATAATGATGGAAAAGTTTTTTAGTTAATATAAAAATGTGTATATGAGCAATTTCACGAAGATTCAACAACGTTTAGAGTTGACCCCTTTTAATTTTGATTATTTTTTGTTTATAGATAGTCTTTGATAAATAAAAAATACAAGTTCTCTTAGAATTTTTTTTTTCGACCAGGGTGAAGACCACAGGGTGCCCCTCAATTTTTTGTTATTTTGTGATGTGACTGCATTTTGACGAGCGATTGTAGAAAAACTACTGAATCGATTTTCATAAATGATATGTCGTTGAATAGGTATTAGAACAAAGTTTTTAAAAATGTACACTGTTAATTTTTTGAAATAATTTTTAACGGTGTAACATAAGAAAAAAACGGTGTAATTGAAAAAAAGATGGCATAGCCTCTTTTTTTTTTTTTTTTTTTTAAACTAAATTGAAGCTTATTTTATATCTAACAACTTGTGAAAGTTGAGAACACGTGTTATTTTTTGTTTTAAAGATAAAATTCGTTGTGCATATGACTGTCGGGAATCAGTTTTTTTTGTTCTGAAGGAAAATTATAAAAATGGCGTTATAAACTAAGAGATATTTTTTTTATGTTAAATATCAAATATTTTATTATTAGATGAACTTTTTAAAATATTATAAAAATTATATATGTAGTACAATAAATAAAATAAATACAATTGTTAAAAATGATTTACTTATTTTACAAACAGAAGTTTCTTTTGAATAGGAAAGCACTTCTGCAATTATTTTCTTTGTATTAGATGGCATAGAAAATGAAATGTTTATTTATCACTTTTAGTAATCACTTGTCACTCTTATAAAAAATAATTTGACAGTCTTGACTGCAAACAAAAAAGCCGTATAAACAACTAAATCTATTTAGGAACTTTTGACTGGAGAAGTATTATGTTCGTATTATGTTATTATGGAATCATAAAGTAAAAGATTGTTTTTCAACATTAAATTACAAATATTTTATTATTGAATAAACTTTTTAAAATATCATACAAATTATATATGTGAAAATAAATATAGTTATTAAAAATTATTTACTTATTTTACATTCAAAAGTTTCTTTTGAGTTGGAAAACATTTTTGCATTTATTGTCTTAGTATCTACTGGTACAAAAGAATGAAATTTTTGAGTTCCACTTATAGTAATCGCATTTTTATATCGATTTTGTTATTTTTCTTTTGTTAATTGATATTCATTTTTATCGGCGTATCCAAAGTTCATGGTAGATTCCCATTTTAAAGCCCATTCGAAAAGTTTTTTTGGTGTATCAATAATATTATCTTCGCTCGCCATACTATAACGGTATGCAGCACGCTTCAGTGTACCACCAATTCCATCACAAGGTCCCTTTCCATGGCTGGTAGCATGAAAATGCCATTCAGCGTCAACCTTAAATTAACTAATTAACTTATGCCACCATAAAGAAGACTTTAAGGTTGACGCTGAATGGCATTTTCATGCTACCAGCCATGGAAAGGGACCTTGTGATGGAATTGGTGGTACACTGAAGCGTGCTGCACACCGTTATAGTATGGCGAGCGAAGATAATATTATTGATACACCAAATAAACTTTTCGAATGGGCTTTAAAATGGGAATCTACCATGAACTTTGGATACGCCGATAAAAATGAATATCAATTAACAAAAGAAAAATTACAAAATCGATATAAAAATGCGATTACTATAAGTGGAACTCAAAAATTTCATTCTTTTGTACCAGTAGATACTAAGACAATAAATGCAAAAATGTTTTCCAACTCAAAAGAAACTTTTGAATGTAAAATAAGTAAATAATTTTTAATAACTATATTTATTTTCACATATATAATTTGTATGATATTTTAAAAAGTTTATTCAATAATAAAATATTTGTAATTTAATGTTGAAAAACAATCTTTTACTTTATGATTCCATAATAACATAATACGAACATAATACTTCTCCAGTCAAAAGTTCCTAAATAGATTTAGTTGTTTATACGGCTTTTTTGTTTGCAGTCAAGACTGTCAAATTATTTTTTATAAGAGTGACAAGTGATTACTAAAAGTGATAAATAAACATTTCATTTTCTATGCCATCTAATACAAAGAAAATAATTGCAGAAGTGCTTTCCTATTCAAAAGAAACTTCTGTTTGTAAAATAAGTAAATCATTTTTAACAATTGTATTTATTTTATTTATTGTACTACATATATAATTTTTATAATATTTTAAAAAGTTCATCTAATAATAAAATATTTTATATTTAACATAAAAAAAAATATCTCTTAGTTTATAACGCCATTTTTATAATTTTCCTTCAGAACAAAAAAAACTGATTCCCGACAGTCATATGCACAACGAATTTTATCTTTAAAACAAAAAATAACACGTGTTCTCAACTTTCACAAGTTGTTAGATATAAAATAAGCTTCAATTTAGTTTAAAAAAAAAAAAAAAAAAGAGGCTATGCCATCTTTTTTTCAATTACACCGTTTTTTTCTTATGTTACATCGTTAAAAATTATTTCAAAAAATTAACAGTGTATATTTTTAAAAACTTTGTTCTAATACCTATTCAACGACATATCATTTATGAAAATCGATTCAGTAGTTTTTCTACAATCGCTCGTCAAAATGCAGTCACATCACATAATAACAAAAAATTGAGGGGCACCCTGTGAAGACCCTGGTCGAAAAAAAAAATTCTAAGAGAACTTGTATTTTTTATTTATCAAAGACTATCTATAAACAAAAAATAACCAAAATTAAAAGGGGTCAAGTCAAAATTTCCCAAAAATTTGCTGAACTTGCGTGAAATTGCTCATATGTATTTTAAAAAAAATTTAAAAAGAAATGGAAAAAATGATGATTCAAATGAAAAAAAATGGAAGGAACCAAAAAAAAATGGAAAAAATGGTCTCACTTTATTGATAATAATTCAAAAACTATGCATTGCAAAATTTAAAAAAATGGCAATATTTCTAAAATCAAGTGCTCTTTCAAAGGACACCCCACATGACCTGGTTTTAAATGATGTTTTTACCTCTTAACACTCCTACCCCTTTAATAAATATAGTTATGAGTATCTGCCACTTTTCTATAATTTTCATTAAAAACCTACTCCTTTTTCTATCATTCCAAATATATTTCAAGATTTTCGATGAAGTAGGGTTGGAGTTGATCGGGGCAATATTTATACAAAAAATGGTGAGGTGTGAAATTCCAAAATATATTTTTAAATAATGCTGAAATGAAGCCCTTTCATATGATACCCTACTCGTCTCGATAAAAAAATGTATGTTTTCGAAGGCTTTACATCTTACCTCTTTAAAACAAACGAACACAACTTTATTTATTTTTCACCCCGCCATCTTGTGTGGATAGGTTACTTTTATAAGCACCTTAAACTTTAAGTTCATCGGATTAATGGTTCACGAGATAATCGAAATAATGTGAAAAACACGTTGTACTCTCACCAATAGTGTTCCGTATAAAAAACGGAACCCTAAAAACAAAAACAAATCAAATAAGAGAACCAACATTAACAATAGTTTTAAGTATAATTTTATAACTTTATTTGTCTGCTGTGTGACAGTATATAACGCTTTAAAATTAAAATGCAATATTTAAAAATATACTTTTTGCTGTTTATTTTTAAATTTATTTATAATAATAAAACTTTCTTATAGTAACAATTTGATTTTTATTTTTTTATT
The DNA here is from genome assembly GCA_963693315.1 of Diogma glabrata. Taxonomy (NCBI): domain Eukaryota; kingdom Metazoa; phylum Arthropoda; class Insecta; order Diptera; family Cylindrotomidae; genus Diogma; species Diogma glabrata. The sequence continues at coordinate 150,449,702 of OY856188.1, read as the reverse complement.
TTAAAGAATATCGATTTCGACTTACGTCAACCTCAGTTCTTAAATTATTATTACAATTTTTGCTTAAACTATTACTTATATACTATTTCAACTGCTGTTTTTTATTATTATGTCATATGTTTTGTTAGTTTTAGTGTTGATTTTATCATTTAAAAATATTGTTATTGTTTTTATGTTTATGTATTTCTATTTCTTCCAGTCTATCTAGATTTTGTCCTTTTCTTTTTTTATGTAATATGGTTAAATTTGTGTTGATATTGGTGTATTTGTGTTTTTCTATTTTCAAATGTTGGGCATATCTGGATTTTGGATCGCTTCTGTTAATTTCATTGGTGTGCTCGATAAATCTTTTTTTGAAGGACCTCCCCGTCTGGCCTATGTAAAATTTACTGCAGTCGTCACAGGTAAGCTTATAAACACCTGTGTCTAAGTTTTGGGTTTTTTTAGTTTTTAGGTAGTTTTCTAATTTATTTTTGTAAGCCGCAATATATCCATATTTTTTTAAGGTTTTTTGCATTATTTTGAATGTTGTTCTATTGTATGTTACGCCTACGTATTTTTTACCTGCTAAGTTTTTTTCATTCTTCAACGTTGTTAGGGTTCGCAAATTTTTCTTGTTTTTGCGTTTTCTATTTAATGTGTCAATCATTTCATTGGCTATGTATTTTATATTGTTTAGCTCGTCTTCATAATTTTCAGCGTTCATCGGTATAGTGTTCAATCTATTGATCATGTGGTTGTAGGCAGCTAGTTTATGTTGGTATGGATGATGTGATTTGATATTTATTGTTTGATCCGTTTGGGTTGGTTTTCGGAATATTTTGATTATTTTATTATAAATACATTTAAAAATAAACAATAAAAAGTATATTTTTAAATATTGCATTTTAATTCAAAAGTGACAAAAGCACCCAAACAGTGAATAATATGGAAAACCATAATAACACATATATAACGCTCCTTCAAAGTTTCATACACTGGAGCTAATTATAAGTATGTAATAGTTAAGTTGTTATAAATAATTTATGTAAAAAAAAAAAAAAGTTTAAGACACGCTTTGCAAATGATCGACATATCATAAAAGATTTCTTTATACAAAGATACACAGCCATCAGAAATAAAAGCAAAGAGCTTATCACAAATGAATCACAAAGACATACAATAAACAGCTATATAGAATAACAATCAAATTATCAGTGCCCGATCTTTTAATATTGCATTTTGATAAAGCATCAATAATAGCCCGCGCTATTTGATTGAAGGCTTAAGTTTGCGATAAGGTAAAGTGAAATCGAGACACAAAACGTCACCTTTAACAAATCTAGTTAAATTCTTAAGAATAACCTTAAACCACTTTTAAGAAATCTAAACGACTTGATTTATTCATCAAAAGCGGTAAAACTAAATATCTTCCGGAACCTAGATACTAGCGACTACGCTGCAGAACAAGTACAAAAACTTTATATTTTTTATAACAACGTCAAACGACATGCAAACTTCATGCCTCTACCGCAAACCAGGGTTGCATAAAAATCTGATTTTTTTAAAAAAAATCAAAAAAATCGGATTTATTTGATTTAAATCGCTTTTTTTGATTTAAATCGGATTTTTTTGATTTTTAAAAAAATTTAGTTTAATTTTTGAAGAAATTGTATATTTCTTATGGTACGTTAACTACTTTATATAAATCATTAGCTTTGGTTATATTTTTCGAAATGCAAGGCTAGATAAAAGTAAAGGAACAGTTTTTATTTACTAGATTTTTATACTAAAATACTGATTGTTGTTCTAGCGAAATGAAAAGCGTTACTTGCCAAACTAAGATACTTTGTCACTGCTTTAGAGTGACGTCAGAGATATCCAATTCTGCAGATTCGAAGTTTCTCGGACATGTAGATAACTGGTAAACACTAAACGGCAAGTCATGTGGAACAACTCCTTATAACTTGTGTCAGGAAAGTGTTAAGGATTAAAAAACTATCAAGATCTTAATAGTAACAATATTTTTTAGTGGAAACGTTTTTTTTTTCGTAAGCGGGTTGTACTGATTTGCATTTAATACTCTATTTGATATGTAATTATTTATTATTTCTAGATTCATTTCTAGAATCTGTTCATATGCATTTTATGTGGGTTTGTCAATATTTCTAGTTGTGGTTTAATCTGTGGCTTTGTTGTTGAAGTTTTACGACGATAGGCTAATATCTTAATTATTCTCAGTCGCAAGCAAGATGCAATTGTCTTAGCGTGACCTGATACAGATGCCGTTGGTCAGGTGAAGATAGCTCAGATATAGGTTAAAAAAATCGTGAGCGTATCTCGTTCATCATCTTGTTAGAACGCTTGTTGTTGTGGGATCTTGTTTCCTTAGGTTTTTCTGTGTAGTCACAACTACATGTTGAAATTCCTACCACAAAACATTTTATCAAAAAAAATCAAATGTTTATTTTGAATTTGCTTAGAATTTTAGAAATTTTTTTCAATTGATTTAAATGATAAATCAATGATTTTTTTAAAAAAATCAAGTTGATTTAAATCTGATTTAAATCAATGCAACCCTGCCGCAAACAGAGCTTTCTACCTATAAATCAAATCCTATCAACATTCGAGAGGATTGTCATACCAATATAGTATGATTTATGGACCATGTAAAGTTGCAAAATGTCAGTATAGAATCTGAATGAAACGTGAAATGAATCACATAACATTGGAGGCTGCGATGTAATCAGATTCATTAAATTTAATCGCGTTAAAAATTTAACCACATTAGAAAGAACAACCAAAAAGTGACCCATTAACCAGCCAGTGTTCGGTGGAGAGAAAAATATGGGCAACTGACGACGTAACTCAAGACGTTCATGCTACACTACAGGAAAACTAAAGTCAAATAGCGTTGAAACGAGATAAATGGAAAATGATTGTACAGACAATTATGTAACTTATTCCACAATTATAGTTCATACAATAATAAACAAATAATCATTATCATAACAAAACACGAAACTGATCGCTTTAAAATATCAAAATTAATTACCTATAGATTATTTAACTCGCTACCGTCTCATTTTTTACCTAATTTAATATGGAATTTCATTTTTGTAAATTATTAAATTTCAATATTTTGGTTAAAAGTCGTTTGTTTTAGTTTTCGTTGTTTGAAATTTGTTCCTTAGGGTGAGAGAATAGCGTTTTTAATTTTCTTGTGAAAAAAAGAGAAAATATTGTAGATGAAGTTTATGATTTTTATGCTATTTTATCAAAGTGTTGGTAAATTTTGAGCATAAAAAAAATAGAATGTTTTATTTCGTTTTCGCATCATAGTTTTACAATTATCCAGCCTGGTCCACCAACCATAACTTTTTAAACTAGTTAAACTTTTTTTGTAATATGTTAGAAGCAACGGCAAATAATTTTTGTTGTTGTAATTCATAGTGATATTATCTTATAATACTTAATCAATGGTTCGCGTGTTCTTGATTTCATAACCCTTTCCAGTAATATGCAGCAAGTGTCCCTCTTGTCGAAGGTCTTTGCTTTAGTGTGTTCACCCACGGCGTTGGGAGATATTGTTATATGTTCCGCATAACCGTAGGTAGCAAATCCTTTCATTGGCCTTTGATCACGATTTCTTCTGTGCGTGAAACCCCCAGAAAAAAATTAGTACGGAATTTTCTCCGAGAAGATTAAGGATGACCACTACAGTATATGTACTATGTAGTGACTATCCAAATCATGTTTTCGGATTATTGACTATTTAATTTAACCAATAAATTTGATGTATGTATTAAAATTTTATTCTGTAATTTAACTAATCTGGGTGGTTATTTTGTAGCGTTATCTCACTAGGTGAGATAAAAAGTGAGATAAAATATTTGTCTTTGATCGATTATATTAGATAAAAGAAATCATTTAAACATAATTTTTTTATCTCACTATTTATCTCACCTAGTGAGATAACGCTACAAAATAACCACCCTGAATTATTTACAAAAATTAAATACTGACCTAAAATGGGTTACAAGATCACAGTGCTTTGAAAATTCTTGTTTACACATTACACAGGTAAACACAACTTGTTTATTAATGTTGTTTGATTTGGCAATAGCTTCGTTTGCCTTAGTTTTGGGAATACCTGCAATTGTTTCTGCTGCAACATGATTTTGTGTAGCTTTGCTTGTGTCACTTTTTTTTTTTTTGTTGACACTGCTTTTATTATACATTAATAAGAATGTAGTATAAATACACTTTACTTTTATAAATATATATATAACTATGAATATATTTTCAAATAAAAATTTTTGGGTTTTTTTGTAAATAATATTTATTTTTAATTGACAAATTAATTTTATGTATGAAAACAATCAAAGCTGTCAAATAACTGGATAGATACCATATAGCCTTTTTGTTGCATAGAGTGACATCTAGTGACTGACATTTTATTTAATTGAGAATTTAGTTCCCAGCTAGTAATCCAACATCGATAACATTCGTTATTGGATTTTAAGTCACTAGAACTGAAGGCGGGCATTCACATACAACAGAACCAGAAACAGAGTTCCATACAAGTTTTACAGCAACAGAATTAGCCACAGAATTTAGAAACAGAAACAGAAAATTCGTCAATTTTGTGTTGAACAGAAACAATTAAAGTTTAATTGTTTCTGTTCCAGAAATGTCACATGACATATTATTTTGAATTTTTTGATGACAGTTGTCACTTAACAAATAAATAATTAATAAAAATTATTTTGTTTTGAATTTTGTTATATTTTATCTTCAATGGAAAAAGAAAATAACAAATTTTTTATAGATGAAGAAAAAATTATCCATTTAAAATTGTGTTATTTTTTGATTTATATGAATCAAAAATAAAAATTACAGTTTTTCGATATATAATTTTGTTTACGCACAAACGAATTGTAAAACACATTTTGCAACCTAGTTATCATGGCTGAAAGTTGAACTTAACGTCCGTAAAATAAAAGCCTGTTGCTATATGAAATATTATTATATTTTTCTACTTTACCGCCCGTAAAATAATCACCCGTAAATTATTCATAAAATTAGAACAAACAAATAAATTATTGTATGAAGTTTATAGAGGAACATGCCATGATATGTTTAGTATAATTTTCAAAATGTCTAGCTAGTTTAAAAAATTCAAAAATTGATTTATACTACAATTAAGTTGTGCAGTTGTGCGTAAAACGTTGTACATACACTCAGGCTGGAAGGAAGATTACGCCCTTGGTTCAATAAAAGCCCTCGCTTCGCGTCGGGCTTCAATATGAACCGCAGGCGTAATCTTCTACTTTCAGCCCTCGATATGTAAATAACTATTTCTACATTAATATGTATTTTGTAATTTTAATATAATAATTTTATTGGGTATAAATATGTATATTTTAATTTTAGTATATATATATTTATATTTTAAAATGGCAGCTGTCATCTTAAAATTCGGTTTCTGTTTTATTATTCACCACCATCAACAATATCAGAAACAGATTTTTCAACAGGAAACTTTTTGGTGCCGTTTCCGTTTCTGTTTTATGTGACTGCCCGCCTTAAATGTATTCAAATAGAATGAAAAAATGCGTTGAAAGCTTTAAGATCCGTAACATGTGTTTTATCTCAATTCCGGTTCGAGGATCGATCGGCATTCGTTATTGATGTTGCTATCAACCAGCGGAACAAAGAAAATTTTATAAATTGTGTATGTGGTGGCGTTGTAATCAAAAGTCATTATGTCTGTAAAACTCGAGTAATAATAATGGTTTCAATAACATTAAAGCCAAGTTACATGCAAAATTAAAACAAACAAATTCGACATGAAGAAAAAAAATTTCGGAAATATTTACTACAACAACAACAATGGAAATGACAGTTTACAAAAAAATATAAACTATTATTTTGAAATTGTATTGAATATTTTTATTATTGTGGAGTTCTTTCAGCCAAAAAAAAGTGAAGTACATAAAAAAAATTGATGTAAATCATGGTAAAATGAAAAATAAGGTATTTTCACTAGAGTGACAGCGATGCCATTTTATTTTTGATTGACGTCATCCAGAGTTTTATATAATTAAATTGCTTAATTGTTTACATTCATAATTACATTATCAATGAGAAAAGCTATTATTTTTAAATTAAAAATATATTTAGTAAGATTCATAAGTTAATTTGTTAGTTAGTGAATTGATTGAAATTGATTCATTCATTGATTAATGAACTTTAGTATTTGTTTTAATATTAAAACATGTACAAATTTAAATGCCGAACTACTGTGCAGTGAAAACCTGTAAAAGTTTTCAACAAATGTGAAAAATCATACTCAAAACATAAGGTTTTTTGGGGATATGACTTCTACTTAGGTGCCAAGATTTTTTTTTGTTTTTCACTCACTGAAGCGAATAAAACCTAAACGAGCTGTATCGGAGTCCCGGGGTCCAAGATACAGCCCTTTGAAAATATCAAAATCCATACAAAATTGCACTGTTTTGACAAGAATTTTTTCTGTTTTATTTCCTATGTGCTATAAGATAAACGACCAAAACTGTCCCTTTTACTAAATTTTCTTAATTTACGATAAAAATAATAAAAAAAATTCACTTGCGCCTAAGTTCAAGTCATCTTGCCGGTTTTTTCATTTCCAGTAAAATAAATCAATTTGTAATATGTGGATAGAAGCTTGTGGAAAAAGAAAATATTTGCATTTATTATAAGAGAGTTTGTTCGTTATATCGTTTTCGATTGAAGAAATACTTAATAACTAGTTCTTAAAGAGTTCTGTTTTTCAATCGAACATGCAAACATTCAGTGTTAATTGGTTGTAAATTGAGTAAATTGAATTGGTTATTTTATTCTTACTTTATTCTTTTATTTTGGTTTGCTTGAAAAGCAATAAAAAACAATACAAATTTTGAAAAAAAAACTAAATTCATAATATATATTGTTTAGTAACTAAATATAAAATTAAATTATTAAATTATATGATGCTGTGTTGTAATTATAATATAACGTTTTGATTTAACGTTTGTTGTGTATACTTTTTGTCATAGTATGAGTAAAACTCAAAAATAACTGAAAATAAAACTAGTTCTTCAAAAGAGGAAAAAATACACAACTAGTTCAGAACTAGTTTTTTTATTTTGCTTCAATCGAACATGATTTGGAGGGGAAATAATTTTTTTGTATTGAAAAAAAAGAACTAGTTATAAACTGGTTCTCAATCGAAAACGCTATTACACTTCACTGAAAATGATTGGACTTTAAAAGACAAACTTTTAAATACTCTAATGAGCAAAAGATCATTGAAAGTGGAACCTTATCTTAGAATATACAAGGAAGTGGTCATTTCCAATGTTTGCACCTCTAAAGGAATGCACCTCCAGAATGCTCGAAAAGAAACATGTTACTATAGCATTTGATCAATTTGATTTCGAGAGTTTCCACTCGGCTTCCAAACATAAGTCTGCTTATGAATCGATCGATGCGGAAAAAAAGTACTGGCAATTCTCAAATTATTTTAGAGTTAGAAAATTAAATAAACAAATAGTTAATGAAAAAAAAATAAGGAAAACCGTTACATAAAAATAATGTTTTCTCTAATTTTCAAATTCAAACATTTTTTGTTTCTTTATATTCACTCCGGATGACGTCACACAAAAATTTTCGATTGGCTGTCAAGAATACCTTATGTCGAATTCTTTTCACCCAAATCCATAAAAAAAATTGATGTAAATCAAAAATTTTGTTCTATTCACGAAAAAAAATCATTTTTTTTTCGATTTACATCAAAAAAAAAATGTGCATTTTTTCGTAAATTTTTTTGACATTACTAATGTCGTTTTCTTTTTGACAAAAAAAGTGATCTAAGAGCAAAAAAAGCAGCTGTCAGATCACTTGTTTTTGCATTTCGTATTCTTTTTGTACAAAAAATTACTCTTTTCTGAAAATATTTTTTCTGAATCTAGATTTTTTGGTAGATCAAGTTGCAAATACAATAAATTTACACAAATACATTTACAAATCTGTAAAATTAGTAAACAAACAAGACGCCATTTATTTATTATTATTTTTTTAGAGTGAAATAAATGAAATGAAATAAATGTTTTGTTTAAATCGTGTTTTAAATTTAAAATTAATAAAAAATTATATAATTAAATACTATTAATTAACAAAAACATTAAATGAGAGTTCACAAACACAACTACAAAATTAGATCAAATTTTTTCATATTCGTTTTGTGAAAGAAAAATCTTTAAGAAATCACTTTTTCAGCTCTGGCAAAAAGAAAACGACATAATATCAACAAAGAAAATTTAAAAAATAAACGTTTCGTTAACGACAATTTTTATATAACTATGCATTGTTTAATTTTGAAGAATTAATTATTGTGTTTCATATTATATATATATATATATATATATATATATATATATATATATATATATATATATATATATATATATATATATATATATATATATATATATATATATATATATATATATATATATATATATATATATATATATATATATATATATATATATATATATATATATATATATATATATATATATATATATATATATATATATATATATATATATATATATTATATATATATATATATATATATATATATATATATATATATATATATATATATATATATATATATATATATATATATATATATATATATATATATATATATATATATATATATATATATATATATATATATATATATATATATATATATTGTAATAAACTTCGTCCAGAATGGGTTAATTTAATTTAATCATAAATAACCAATACGTTCCGCCTAAATGTTTTCTCCATTCTATGGCAATCAAAAGTTAACTCCCTTTAACAAATACATTTTGCATAAATTAAATTTGAGTTCGCTAACACAAATGCAAGTATGAATGAAAACAGGTGTGGCCTATTCAAGATGTACGGACTACGTAGTATTGATTTCTAGTGGATTATAGAAGTTTCGATTTATTTATTTTTCGATATAAATAAGCGAACAAAAATATCAGATAGGCAGTTTTACTTTTGCAATTAAAAGTGTTTATAAATATTCGCAAGTATAAGGAATAATCGTTGGTTCTTTTGGATTATTGAGCAAATACGACAGTAAAAAGACAGATCTTTAGTTAACAGAATCTCAAACTTTATTTGTCATCAAATTACAGCAGCTTCCGTTTTTCCTTACAATAAATTCCAGGGTCTCCAATTTATGTACGATAAACTTCACCGCTTTTCCACAATTTGAATCAATAATATTCGGAATCGTAAAATCTGTATTTACTATTCCACTAAGTTCAAATTCTTTCACTATTAGTACCCAGGCTCAAGTACCACCGATTATTCCTTATACTTGCGAATATTTATAAACACTTTTAATTGCAAAAGTAAAACTGCCTATCTGATATTTTTGTTCGCTTATTTATATCGAAAAATAAATAAATCGAAACTTCTATAATCCACTAGAAATCAATACTACGTAGTCCGTACATCTTGAATAGGCCACACCTGTTTTCATTCATACTTGCATTTGTATTAGCGAACTCAAATTTAATTTATGCAAAATGTATTTGTTAAAGGGAGTTAACTTTTGATTGCCATAGAATGTAGAAAACATTTAGGCGGAACGTATTGGTTATTTATGATTAAATTAAATTAACCCATTCTGGACGAAGTTTATTACACTGCCCTCCATTTAGTTTTGTTCGTCCCGAACAATATCAGCTATCGCATTGGTGCTGTTACCTTGGTACAGTGCCAACCTTTGCAGATGTATCACTTTCATCTTGGTACGGGGTCCCTTTTGTATGCGGTAGATAACATCATTAATTCGTTTGATTATTTTATATGGGCCTTCCCAATCTGGCTGCAGCTTGGGTGATCTTCCCTTAGTTATTCTGGGGTTGTATAGCCATACCAAATCTCCTTCTTGAAAACCGCCACCATTTGCATTTATGTCGTACCTGGTTTTCATTTTGTCACTGGCAATCTTAATGTGGTCTCGAACCTGCTGATGGATTTTATTCATCTTCTCCCTTAGTTGTCCCACATAATCTGTTTTCGTGGATACCAGACCTCCAGGGATGCCAAACTCGATGTCACTAGGAAGATGTAGTTCTCTTCCGAACATGATATTCGCTGGCGTTTCACTTGTCGTATCGTGCACTGCGCTACGATACGCCATCAAGAATAACGGAAGATCCTTGTCCCAATTTCTTTGGTTGGCTTCTACTACCTTTGACAAATGTTCTTCCATGGTTCGGTTGAATCGTTCTACCATGCCATCTGACTGCGGGTTCATAGGTGTAGTTCGTGTTTTTCTAATGCCGAGTGTTCTGCACAGCTCTTCCATCAGTTGAGATTCGAAATTCCTTCCCTGGTCGGTATGCAACTCGAGCGGTGTTCCATATCTGCAAACCCATTCATTGACTAATGTTTCAGCGACCGTAACTGCTTCCTGGTTCGGTATTGCATAGGCTTCCGGCCATTTTGTAAAGTAATCAATGACCACCATGATGTATTTGTTACCTTTTGTAGTTTCCGGAAATGGCCCCGCGATGTCTATAGCAATTCTCTCCATTGGGACACCCACATTGTACTGTTGCATCTCTCCTCGAGTTCTAGTTTTTGGTCCTTTGCTCGCTGCACAAGTATCGCATCGCCGACACCATTGCTCCACGTCTGTTCGATACCTTACCCAATAAAACCTCTCCCTTACTTTAGCTAGGGTTTTATTGACTCCCAGGTGTCCTCCAGAAATACTTCCATGCAGCTTTCCCAGTACCTCTTCCACTCGACTTGATGGCAGCACCAGTTGCTCTAACACTTTCTTTCCATCAGCGGACTCCCATTTTCTTTTTAGCATCCCGTTGTCCATAAATAGTGAGTCCCATTGCGCCCAGTAGCATTTCACCTCCGTACTTAAAGGTGCGACCTCTTTGCACTCCGGTCGCCTTCCCTCAGTTTTCCATTTCAATATTGGAGCCATAGCTGGATCCTTTAGCTGCTCTCTTTTGAATGCCTCGGTACACCAATCGTCAGGAGTTTGGAACTTAATTTGTTTCCCTTTCGTTGCCTCTTTTCTCTCAGTCCTGCTACATGGCTTGCGCTCCTCAATACAGGGTCTTCTTGAAAGATCATCAGCGTTACAATGTATCCTTCCCTTTCGGTGTGAACCGCGGAAATCTCTTTTCTTTTTGACATCCACTTGCTTGTTTGAGAGGTTCATCATCTGGACTGGAACTACTCCTTCTTTTGCTGCCGCTAGTGTTTTGCATTCCCGTCTAATGTGCCCTAACTGCCCACAATTCCAGCATCTTACTCTGCTAGATCTTCTTCGTTGATTTTGTTCAGGCTTATCTCCCAGACTTTTGACACGCATGATCACTTCATCGAGTGCTGCTTTTAATGGCTCTTCAGCAACTTCCATCTGACGTACCCTATCTGAACCGTACGCTCTTTTTCCAGCTTCCATTTGTAGGGCAAAAGCTAAGACTTCTGCCGGTAATTTCTTCCCGCTTAGATACAGCTGATTTCTCATATGTACATCTCGAAGAGCATTGATAAATGTATCAGCTGCCAGCTCGTCTCAGCGTTATAGTTTGGATATGACAGATTTACCAGTCTCACAATGTCAGCCTCTAATTCTTGCAAAGTTTCGCTGACTCCTTGTTTTCGTGTTTTGAGCTGCATGCGATGGAGAGGTTGCATATGACTTTCCCCATATCTTACTTCTAAGGCCTCCATAATCTTGCTGTAATCACGCTCTGTCGCTGATAGTGTCTGCAAAATTTCAGCAGCAGGTCCCTTCAATGCCAATATAAGCGCATTTGCTTTTTGCTGGTGATCAACCCCAGTTGTTGCTATCTCAAATTGCATCTTAAATATCTGATACGATGTAGATCCATCAAATGCGGGTGTTTTTACTCTAGCTGGGGCTGAAGTAGTTAATGGATTGATCATGTTACCTGACTTCCCTTGTGCTATTTCTTGGCGTAATTCACTCGAAAGTTTGCGTAATTTCTCTTCATGTTCTTCGGTAACCTTCCGCAGCTCCTTTTCCATGTTGTTGATTTTAACCTCCGCACTGGATATACGTGACTCGATTACTTCACGTAGACTTTCTTGCTTTGCCATCATATCAGCAAATTGTTGTTGTTGAACGTTTCCTTGTTTGGCCACCAATTTCTCTTGTTTGGCCATCATATCAGCAAGTTGTTGTTGTTGCTCTACTTTTTATTCTGCTGCCTGTTTCTCTTGTCGGGCCATCAGATCAGCAAGTTGTTGTTGTTGGTTGTTTCCTTGTTTGGCCATCATATCAGCAAATTGTTGTTGCTGCTGTGCCATCATTTCTTTCATCAACACCATCATCGGATCAATTGCTGGGGCATTTTGAACCGGAGCTTCCTCCGACTCTACTTCTATGACCTCTGTGTTTTGGCCTGCTTCTTCCAAAACTTTACGCAGCCGGAATGCAAGTTCTGCCTTCGTTCCATGGATTGGAGCATTCCTCTTCCTCAACTCGTCCTTTAGTTGGGTCTGGCTGAGATCACTAATATTTACTGTCTTGACCATTGTTTCAATAATCCCACTTCTGACACCACTGTAACGACTCTTCGTTGGTTCTTTTAGATTATTGAACAAACACGACAGTAAAAAGACAGATCTTTAGTTAACAGAATCTCAAACTTTATTTGTCATCAAATTACAGCAGCTTCCGTTTTTCCTTACAATAAATTCCAGGGTCTCCAATTTATGTACGATAAACTTCACCGCTTTTCCACAATTTGAATCAATAATATTCGGAATCGTAAAATCTGTATTTACTATTCCACTAAGTTCAAATTCTTTCACTATTAGTACCCAGGCTCAAGTACCACCGATTATTCCTTATACTTGCGAATATTTATATTAAATGTTTTCTACATAAATGTTTTCTACCTAAATGTTTTCTACATTCTATGGCAATCCCTTTAACAAATACATTTTGCATAAATTAAATTTGAGTTCGCTAATACAAATGCAAGTATGAATGAAAACAGGTGTGGCCTATTCAAGATGTACGGACTACGTAGTATTGATTTCTAGTGGATTATAGAAGTTTCGATTTATTTATTTTTCGATATAAATAAGCGAACAAAAATATCAGGTAGGCAGTTTTACTTTTGCAATTAAAAGTGTTTATAAATATTCGCAAGTATAAGGAATAATCGGTGGTACTTGAGCCTGGGTACTAATAGTGAAAGAATTTGAACTTAGTGGAATAGTAAATACAGATTTTACGATTCCGAATATTATTGATTCAAATTGTGGAAAAGCGGTGAAGTTTAGCGTACATAAATTGGAGACCCTGGAATTTATTGTAAGGAAAAACGGAAGCTGCTGTAATTTGATGACAAATAAAGTTTGAGATTCTGTTAACTAAAGATCTGTCTTTTTACTGTCGTATTTGCTCAATAATCCAAAAGAACCAACGAAGAGTCGTTACAATATATATATATATATATATATATATATATATATATATATATATATATATATATATATATATATATATATATATATATATATATATATATATATATATATATATATATATATATATATATATATATATATATATATATATATATATATATATATATATATATATATATTAGACTGGTCGTTAAAAACTAAATTTTCCGAGACGCCCCCCAGAAAAATTCTTTGTGGTCAAAAAACCACAACGGCACTATTTTTTTTTTAAAGTGAAAAGAACACGTGCCGCAAAATCATCGAAGTTTATTTTTCGATAAAATTGTTAATATCTCATAAAATATGCAGATGTCAAAAAAATCACATAATCATTTTTGCAGGAAATTTATTTTTTTCCTAAAACCTATATTTTTTTCCTAAAACCTATATTTCTGATGATATTTTGAAATAAAACTTGAAATTCTTCGAAACTCGTAAAACCAAATGATCAAAATTTCGACGAAAAAGTACAAATTTTGATTTTTTTTGTCGTGATTATTTTTTTATACATTTCATTCTATAGCATAAGAAGAAAATTAGGAGTTTTTCGTCATCTTTATTTTTTACGTTTTTTAAAAATTACGAAAACTTACAAGTTCATATTCAAAATATCATGAGAACTATACGTTTTCGGGAAAAAATGACTGAGACCTTTTTCGTAGAGAATTAAATTTCCTACAAAAATGGTTAAGTGATTTTTTTTTACATCTGCATATTTTATGAGATATTTGAAAAAATCTACGAATTTTTCAAAAAATCAACTTCGACGATTTTGCGGCACGTGTTCTTTTGATTTAAAAAAAAAAAAAATAGTGCCGTTGTGGTTTTTTGACCTCAAAGAATTTTTCTAGGGGGCGTCTCGGAAAATTTAGTTTTTAACGACCAGTCTAATATATATATATATATATATATATATATATATATATATATATATATATATTATATATATATATATATATATATATATATATATATATATATATATATATATATATATATATATATATATATATATATATATATATATATATATATATATATATATATATATATATATATATATATATATATATATATATATATATCTATATATATATATATATATATATATATATATATATATATATATATATATATATATATATATATATATATATATATATATATTTGTTCCGTATAATGTTCAATATAGAGACACACCTGAAACCATACACACCTGAAAACTTATTTGATCGCGTATTTTTATATATCCTTTGTTGTATATATAATACTAATGTTTTATATTTTGCTGATCAATTAGAGTGCTGATACTTTTACGTTCATATTTAAAAAAAAATAGAAAATCATTTCTCATTACTACTCTTTGAAATTATTGCTACTACGTCAACAAAATGTATACACACAAACTTATATATATATATATATATATATATATATATATATATATATATATATATATATATATATATATATATATATATATATATATATATATATATATATATATATATATATATATATATATATATATATATATATATATATATATATATATATTGTAATAAACTTCGTCCAGAATGGGTTAATTTTATTTACTCATTCATGAATTAAACGTTAACTCCTTTTTCAATCTTTTACTTGTATTGCAAATTGTATTGCATAAATTAATGTAAATTAAATTTGTTATACAAATGTTTACATTAATGAATTAAAAGGAGTTACCTAATACATTTTGCATAAATTAAATTTGAGTTCGCTAATACAAATGCAAGTTTGAATGAAAACAGGTGTGGCCTATTCAAAATGTACAGACTACGTAGTATTGATTTCTAGTGGATTATAGAAGTTTCGATTTATTTATTTTTCGATATAAATAAGCAAACAAAAATATCAGAGAGTCAGTTCTACTTTTGCAATTAAAAGTGTTTATAAATATTCGCAAGTTTAAGGAATAATCGGTGGTATCTGAGCCTGGGTACTAATAGAGAAAGAATCTGAACTTAGTGGAATAGTAAATACAGATTTTACCATTCCGAATATTATTGATTCAAATTGTGGAAAAGCGGTGAAGTTTAGTGTACATAAATTGGAGACCCTGGAATTTATTGTAAGGAAAAACGGAAGCTGCTGTAATTTGATGACAAATAAAGTTTGAGATTCTGTTAACTAAAGATCTGTCTTTTACTGTCGTGTTTGTTCAATAATCTAAAAGAACCAACGAAGAGTCGTTACAGTGGTGTCAGAAGTGGGATTATTGAAACAATGGTCAAGGCAGTAAATATTAGTGATCTCAGCCAGACCCAGCTGAAGGATGAGTTGAAGAAAAGGAATGCTCCAATCCATGGAACGAAGGCAGAACTTGCATTCCGGCTGCGTAAAGTTTTAGAAGAGCAGGCCAAAACACAGAGGTCATAGAAATAGAGCAGGAAGAAGCTCCGGCTCAGAGTGCACCAGCAATTGATCCGATGATGGCGTTGATGAAAGAAATGATGGCACAGCAGCAACAACAACTTGCTGATATGATGGCCAAACAAGGAAACAACCAACAACAACAACTTGCTGATCTGATGGCCCGACAAGAGAAACAGGCAGCAGAACAAAAAGTTCTGGCAGCAGAACAAAAAGTAGAGCAACGACAACAGTTTGCTGATATTATGGCGAAGCAAGAAAGTCTACGTGAAGTAATCGAGTCACGTATATCCAGTGCGGAGGTTAAAATCAACAACGTGGAAAAGGAGCTGCGGAAAATCACCGAGGAACATGAAGAGAAATTACGCAATCTTTCGAGTGAATTCCGCCAAGAAATAGCACAAGTAAAGTCAGGTAACATGATCAATCCATCAACTACTTCAGCTCCAGCTAGAGTGAAAACACCCGCATTTGATGGATCTACATCGTATCAGATATTTAAGATGCAATTTGAGATAGCAACAACTGGAGTTGATCACCAGCAAAAAGCAAATTCGCTTATATTGGCATTGAAGGGACCTGCTGCTGAAATTTTGCAGACACTATCAGCGACAGAGCGTGATTACAGCAAGATAATGGAGGCCTTAGAAGTAAGATATGGGGAAAGTCATATGCAAGCTCTCCATCGCATGCAGCTCAAAACACGGAAACAAGGACTCAGCGAAACTTTGCAAGAATTAGAGGCTGACATTGTGAGACTGGTAAATCTGTCATACCCGAACTATAACGCTGAACACCGAGACGAATTGGCAGCTGATACATTTATCAATGCTCTTCGAGATGTACAAATGAGGAATCAGCTTTATCTAAGCGGAAAGAAGTTACCTGCAGAAGTCTTAGCATTGGCCCTGCAAATGGAAGCTGGAAAAAGAGCGTACGGTTCAGATAGAGTACGTCAGATGGAAGTTACTGAAGAGCCACTAAAAGCAGCGCTTGATGAAGTGATCATGCGTGTTAAAAGCTTGGAAGATAAACCTGAACGAAATCAACGAAGAAGATCTAGCAGAGTGAGATGCTGGAATTGTGGACAGCTAGGGCACATTAAACGGGAATGCAAAACACTAATAGCTGCAAAAGTAGGAGTAGTTCCAGTCCGGTTGATGAATCTTTCAAACAAGCAAGTGGATGTCAAAAAGGAAGGAGATTGCCGCGTTGAACACCAGAAGAGAAGAATACATTGTAACGCTGAAGATCTTTCAAGAAGACCCTGTGTTGAGGAGCGCAAGTCATATAGCAGGACTGAGAGAAAGGAGGCAAATGTCAAAAAGGAAGGAGATTGCCGCGTTGAACACCGGAAGAGAAGGATACACGGTAACGCTGAAGATCTTTCAAGAAGACCCTGTATTGAGGAGCGCAAGGACTGTAGCAGGACTGAAAGAAAAGAGGCAATGACAGTGAACCAAATCAAGTTCCAAACTCCTGAAGATTGGTGTACCGAGGCAATGAAAAGAGAGCAGCTAGAAGATCCAGCTATGGCTCCAATATTGAAATGGAAAACCGAGGCAAGGCGACCAGAGTGGAAAGAGGTCGCACCTTTAAGTACGGAGGTGAAATGTTACTGGGCGCAGTGGGACTCACTATTTATGGACAACGGGATATTAAAAAGAAAATGGGAGTCCGCTGATGGAAAGAAAGTGTTGGAGCAACTGGTGTTGCCATCAAGTCGAGTGGAAGAGGTACTGGGAAAGCTGCATGGAAGTATTTCTGGAGGACACCTGGGAGTCAATAAAACCCTGGCTAAAGTAAGGGAGAGGTTTTATTGGGTAAGGTATCGTACCGACGTGGAGCAATGGTGTCGGCGATGCGATACTTGTGCAGCGAGCAAAGGACCAAAAACTAGAACTCGAGGAGAGATGCAACAGTACAATGTGGGTGCCCCAATGGAGAGAATTGCTATAGACATCGCGGGGCCATTTCCGGAAACGACAAAAGGTAACAAATACATCATGGTGGTCATTGATTACTTTACAAAATGGCCGGAAGCTTATGCAATACCGAACCAGGAAGCAGTTACGGTCGCGGAAACATTAGTCAATGAATGGTTTTGCAGATATGGAACACCGCTCGAATTGCATACCGACCAGGGAAGGAATTTCGAATCTCAACTGATGGAAGAGCTGTGCAGAACACTCGGCATTAGAAAAACACGAACTACACCTATGAACCCGCAGTCAGATGGCATGGTAGAACGATTCAACCGAACCATGGAAGAACATTTGTCAAAGGTAGTAGAAGCCAACCAAAGAAATTGGGACAAGGATCTTCCGTTATTCTTGATGGCCTATCGTAGCGCAGTGCACGATACGACAAATGAAACGCCAGCGAATATCATGTTCGGAAGAGAACTACATCTTCCTAGTGACATCGAGTTTGGCATCCCAGGAGGTCTGGTATCCACGAAAACAGATTATGTGGGACAACTAAGGGAGAAGATGAATAAAATCCATCAGCAGGTTCGAGACCACATTAAGATTGCCAGTGACAAAATGAAAACCAGGTATGACATAAATGCAAATAGTGGCGGTTTTCAAGAAGGAGAATTGGTATGGCTATACAACCCCAGAAGAACTAAGGGAAGATCACCCAAGCTGCAGCCAGATTGGGAAGGCCCATATAAAATAATCAAACGAATTAATGATGTTATCTACCGCATACAAAAGGGACCCCGTACCAAGATGAAAGTGATACATCTGCAAAGGTTGGCACCGTACCAAGGTAACAGCACCAATGCGATATCTGATATTGTTCGGGACGAACAAAACTAAATGGAGGGCAATGTAATAAACTTCGTCCAGAATGGGTTAATTTTATTTACTCATTCATGAATTAAACGTTAACTCCTTTTTCAATCTTTTACTTGTATTGCAAATTGTATTGCATAAATTAATGTAAATTAAATTTGTTATACAAATGTTTACATTAATGAATTAAAAGGAGTTACCTAATACATTTTGCATAAATTAAATTTGAGTTCGCTAATACAAATGCAAGTTTGAATGAAAACAGGTGTGGCCTATTCAAAATGTACAGACTACGTAGTATTGATTTCTAGTGGATTATAGAAGTTTCGATTTATTTATTTTTCGATATAAATAAGCAAACAAAAATATCAGAGAGTCAGTTCTACTTTTGCAATTAAAAGTGTTTATAAATATTCGCAAGTTTAAGGAATAATCGGTGGTATCTGAGCCTGGGTACTAATAGAGAAAGAATCTGAACTTAGTGGAATAGTAAATACAGATTTTACCATTCCGAATATTATTGATTCAAATTGTGGAAAAGCGGTGAAGTTTAGTGTACATAAATTGGAGACCCTGGAATTTATTGTAAGGAAAAACGGAAGCTGCTGTAATTTGATGACAAATAAAGTTTGAGATTCTGTTAACTAAAGATCTGTCTTTTACTGTCGTGTTTGTTCAATAATCTAAAAGAACCAACGAAGAGTCGTTACAATATATATATATATATATATATATATATATATATATATATATATATATATATATATATATATATATATATATATATATATATATATATATATATATATATATATATATATATATATATATATATATATATATATATATATTAGGGCGGCAACTTTGAACTTCTGGCATCCGATCCGGGGAGCGCATTGATAAAAAGTTGCAGGGGTCTTTAAAACTACTATATTCCAAATTTGAGCTCAATCGGTTAATTCTCTCCACTGGCCCAAATTCGATTTATAAAGAAACCTTACTTTGAAAGTAAGCAATTTTTCAAACTGCTGACGACTCCACAAATGTTTTTCGATTTTCAAATTTTTTTTTTGTTTCATCACAAATTAATAGTTTTTAAAACAAAATTTTTTTTTTTTTGTTAGATTAGATAAATTACATAGCAAAAGGGTTGTTCAAAGTTGAAAATTTTTGAAATTTGAGTTTTTTTTGCCATTTTTTTTAAAATATGGAAGAGCAAAATTCATTTTAGACTAAAAAGGTACACTACAAAGTTTTAGTACAAATTTTGCTGCGTTCATAAATGTATTATTTTTTTTAAAAGCTGTATTTGTTTAAAAGTTATGATTGTTTTAATAATAAGTAATTTTATATATGTGAGCCATTTCACACAAGTTCAGCAAATTTTTGGGAAATTTTGACTTGACCCCTTCCAATTTTGATTAGTTTTTGTTTATAGATAGTCTTTCATAAATATAAAATAAAAGTTTTCTTAGAATTTATTTTTTGGACCAGGGGTCTTCACAGGGTGCCCCTGAATTTTTTGTTATTTTGTGATGTGAGTGCATTTTGACGAGCAATTGTAGAAAAACTACTCAATCGATTTTCATGAATGATATGTCGTAGAATAGGTATTAAAACAAACTTTTTAAAAATGTACACTGTTAATTTTTTGAAATAATTTTTAACGGTGTAACATAAGAAAAAAACGGTGTAACATAAGAAAAGATGGCACAGCCTCTTTTTTTTTTTAACTTAATTGAAGCTTATTTTATATCTAGCAACTTTGAACTTTTGGCATCCGATCCGAGGAGCGCATTGATAAAAAGTTGCAAGGGTCTTTAAAACTACTATATTCCAAATTTGATTTTTTTCTAAATTAGTTGGGTAAAAAATAAATAAAAACCTTTCTTTTGACACACTTGACAACATTTTTTGACAAACTTATAATGCCATAATTCTCAATAATAATAATAAAATTTCATTTCAAACAAACAATTTTATTTTTCTTCCAAAAAATTGGGTAAAAAAATAAATAAAAATCTTTCTTTTGACACACTTGACAACATTTTTTTGACAAACTTATAATGCAATAATCTAGTTTTTGATCTCACATACCAATCCCGACCATCAAGATTTCTCCAAATTCAATGTTCCTACTCGTAATCACTTAAAATGAACGTTTTTTAAGCAAAAAATATGCAAATTTCTTCATTTTGACACACTTGACGATTTTTTTGACACACTTCCGGTACAGTTATCGAACACATCGTCTTTTCGGTTCTTTCCATTGAGTAAACCTATTTTTAGAAAAAAAAAATTTTTCAAATCCGTCCAGCCGTTTTCTAGATTTCGTCGGTTGTGACGGTCGGCCTACAGACAGACATACATTTTTTTTTTGCTTTTTTAGAATCAGTAGGTCCTAAAACGTCGAGAAATGCCAAAAAAAGTGGGGGTAAGAATTTCACTTTGAGCTCATGAATGTAATACTTAGGTCTTTCAGACCGAAGTAATATATAAAATCACTTATTATTAAAACAATTATAACTTTTAAACAAATACAGCTTTTAAAAAAAATAATACATTTATGAACGCAGCGAAATGTGTACTAAAACTTTGTAGTGTACCTTTTTAGTCTAAAATGAATTTTGCACTTCCATATTTTAAAAAAAATGGCAAAAAAAACTCAAATTTCAAAAATTTTCAACTTTGAACAACCCTTTTGCTATGTAATTTATCTACTTTAACAAAAAAAAAATTTTTTATTTTAAAACTATTAATTTTTAATGAAACAAAAAAAAAAATTTGAAAATCGAAAAACATTTGTGGAGTTGCCAGCAGTTTGAAAAAATGCTTAATTTCAAAGTGAGGTTTCTTTATAAATCGAATTTGGGCCAGTGGAGAGAATTAACCGATTGAGCTCAAATTTGGAATATAGTAGTTTTAAGGACCCCCGCAACTTTTTATCAATGCGCTAAAATTTATTTTTGATATGAATATTTTTCCATACAAAAAGTGGGCGCCCTAATATATATATATATATATATATATATATATATATATATATATATATATATATATATATATATATATATATATATATATATATATATATATATATATATATATATATATATATATATATATATATATATATATATATATATATATATATATATATATATATATATATATATATATATATATATAAATATACAAATATATATATACATATATATATATATATATATATATATATATATATATATATATATATATATATATATATATATATATATATATATACATATAATAAATTTATTTTAATAAATGAAACACTTGTTTGTATTCCGCAAATTAATCTTGGTTTCTAACTTTATTTATTTTAAAAATAAAATTAAAATTAAAAACAGCTCGACCGGTTTCGGTTTTTACACCATTTTCAAGAGCTTCAAAATTGTTAAGCTCTTGAAAATGGTGTAAAAACCGAAACCGGTCGAGCTGTTTTTAATTTTAATTTTATTTTTAAAATAAATAAAGTTAGAAACCAAGATTAATTTGCGGAATACAAACAAGTGTTTCATTTATTAAAATAAATTTATTATTAATAATGTTTCGCCAAGTGCCAACAGTAACCTCAATAAATATATACATATATATATATATATATATATATATATATATATATATATATATATATATATATATATATATATATATATATATATATATATATATATATATATATATATATATATATATATATATATATATATATATATATATATATATATATATATATATATATATATATATATATATATATATATATATATATATATATATATATATCATTGGCGTAACTAGGAAATTGTTCTAGGGTGGGCCTGGCCCCAATAATATTGCTGAGTAAAATAATTAATAAATTTTCCGTTTTTATTTCTTTCTTTTAATACATAACGGGTGTGTCAATTTGAGGTTAATTTTCAAATTTACGGTCATTTATATTTTTTTGTTAGATTATTTATGTAAGGTTAGGTTGAGTGACTGTCACCAAAACACAACATCAGGACGACATACTTAGACCAAAATACGTCGGTTGTGATACCAAAGGATCTCGTTCCCCAACTCGAACCATTTGGAGCTTCTAATGAAGCTAAGTATTTGCGTGATTTTTAAATTATCCAGGTCGGTGAGAATTTTAAATGTGTGCGTTCCAAAATGAGTTTGCCGTATAATGGGCGAATGCTGGACATGTGCAAAGTAGATGAAACGCTGGTTCCAGCTGATCCTCCTCCTTACAGATCCTGCAAATTAACACTTGGGTGCTTTCTAAGGATCCAGTAACCAGTGATGACTTTAACAATGAACTAATTTTCTGCCTACTCAATGTTATAAGTTTTTTGGAACGCTGTAGGTCTAGTCTAGGAAAGATTTACCTGCTTATCTTGCAGCTAATGGTGTTTGACCACCGACCCATAGATTACACATTTAACCTTGTCATAAGTTAGTTGTTTGAGCGGAGCAAACGACTCGCTTATAGCTTCCATTTCTTGTAGAAGATCGAGTTCAGTCCTTTGCCTAGAAAATCCGTCCGCTATATAGTTGCATTTAACGCCACTGTGATGCGGCACCTATATAATATGAACGGTGAAATTGCCGGTAGTTTAGTGTCACTTTTGACGTCGTTGCTACTGCATCTACCGATTCAAATGCAGTTATTTATGCTATGTTGTTTGCAGTTATTTATGTTTATATTTAGATATATATTTGTGAAAATAATAAATCTTTAAATTATAAAACTAAAAGAAAAAAATGTTCTTTTTAAAATCGACATGTTTGACAAATTAAAATTGAAAAAAATCATATAAAATTATAAATTGTTATATCAGTATGATGTTTTTATAAATCCTCACTTAGTAACTTTCAAACAAACAAAAATTATACAAAATCAACATTCCTTGTTTCTAAATTAAACTTTACATTCCAAGTCTCTAAAACTATTGAAAAAATAAAAATAAAAAATAGTTCAAAAATAACAATTCATTGTTTACAGTAATCATGCACTCCCCCAACCATTTAATGCAGTACTGTGCACAACGATCTTCATTTTCAGCCATACAAAATTCAGATAATTCCAAAAATAAATCCATCAGACTTCGAATTCCGTCGTCAATTCGCTAATGGCCATACAAACAAACGGGGATATTACTTCTACTTAGACGCCAAGATTTTTTTAATTTGATATAGAATCACTCACTGAAGCGAATAAAACCAAAACGAGTTGTATATCAGCCCCGAGGTCCAAAATACAGGCCTTTGAAAAAAGCAAAATCCATTCAAAATTACAGTTTTGAAAAGAATTTTTTCTGTTGTTTTAATTTTTGCTTTATGTCCTATGTGCTTATAAGATAAACAGATCAAAACTGTCCCTTTTACTAAATTTTCTTAATTTACGATAAAAAAAAACAAAAAAAAATCCACTTGCGCCTAAGTTCAATCAAGTCCAATCTTGCCTCAAATGGTCATAACGTGGGACCCTAAGGTTATAATTATTTTTTTTAAGTTATTCATGTTGATTCTTTGAAATTGTATATCAAAACTAACATTTAAATTGCAACATTTGGTAAAAAAGTGTATTTTTATACGATATTTTTTGTTTGAAAGGCCTATATCTTGGTCCCCCGGGACTGATTTTCAAAAAAAAAATATTGTAGTTTGCTTATAAAAGTACACTAAAAAAAATTGGCTGGCGCCTAAGTAAAAGTAATCTTGCCAAACAAACTTAAAACTACGAGTAGTGTTGGTGTTTCGGTGTGGTTTTAGGTCTTATGGAGCAATGAGACCGTATTTTTTTAAAACGAAGTCTATATTGTTCTTATTGCGATGTTTTTCGTTGAACAAATTGGAAGGTGTGGTTTTCCAGAAATTATGAATTCATTTGACATTCTAACATCTGGCACATCACACGTTGGAAAGAAAATGTTTGCTTTTTTAAACTTCGCTACTATGGTGAACCGATAAGATAAATGACCATTTTATAGATACTTTTGTGGCAATATTATTGGTAGTGATTATTAAACTTCCTTATTAAATTTATATGAAGATCAGTGATATGAATAATATCATGAATAATTTCTTTGATATTTTTTGTATTAAATTTCTAGATATTACGATGTGTGAATTCATAGGATGAGAGAATATTTCGTCAACATCTAAGTCAACATTCCAATCAACATCCTAAGTCACGAGTGTAAAGTCATTATTGATTGTTGCCAATCAATGCGAAACTTAATATCTGACGTAAAGTCAATATGTTGTTATATTTTTGGTTAGGAAATATAGACAACATTAGTGGAATTGTTCACAAAAACCAATCCGAAATCATGAATAATATTATTGTACGTTTTGAAATAATTTTGAACACCAAATTCCTTAGTAAAGAAATACATTTTCATTTTCCCTAACTGTTATATATACTTCATGAACTTTGTGTTCTAGGGGGGGCCAAAATTCGTCTAGGGGGGGCCGGGCCCTCTGGGCCCCTACCTAGTTACGCCTATGATATATATATATATATATATATATATATATATATATATATATATATATATATATATATATATATATATATATATATATATATATATATATATATATATATATATATATATATATATATATATATATATATATATATATATATATATATATATATATATATATATATATATATATATATATATATATATATATATATATATATATATCTTTATATATATAATTCTACTGTACGTGTGTGTGACTGTGAACTCCTTCTAAACGGCTAGCCGATTTGAATGAATTTTTTGGTGTGCGTTTGGGTGGCGTCCCAAATGGTTTAAATTCATAAATCAGCCCGGCAGAGGCGCTGCAGTCGGTATTGTCACTAAACTCCTCCTTAACGGCTGGACCGATTTGAATGAATTTTTTTGTGTGCGTTTGGGTGGCGCCCCGAATGGTTTAAATTTATAAATCAGCCCGGCAAAGGCGCTGCAGTCGGTATTTACACTGAACTCCTCCTAAACGGCTGGACTGATTTTAATGAATTTTTTTGTATGTGTTTGGGTGACGCCCTGGATGATTTAGATTCACAAATCAACCCGGCAAATGGCACTGCTAATTATATTAATCATGCGTGGCTTCGTGAACGAGCCGCAAAATATATCGATGTTGACGCTATTAACTTCAAAATACAACAGTCATTACCCAGCAAAGAGATATTGTTAAAATTGATCGACAATGTTACCGATCCTGACGAAGCAGTAAACTATCCTGTTGAACTTTTTAATTCGCTGGATTTACCAGGAATGCCACCACATAGCTTGCGATTAAAAATTGGCTCACCAATAATTTTGCTTCGGAATTTAAATCCACCATAGCTGAGGTATAAGATTAGTCGGTAACGGTATAAGATTAGTCATAAAAAAAACTTTGGGCAATGTTCTTGAAGCTACAATTTTGAACGGCTAATTTGAAGGTGGAGTTGTTCTTCTGCCACGAATCCAAATGATCTCTTCAGACTCACCCATTCCATTCAGACGTCTGCAATTTCCAATTCGCTTGGAGTTTGCCATGACTATTGTTACCGATTGCTGCCATGACTATTGTTACCAGTCACAAGGTCAAACAATGTCGATTTGTGGGTTGGATCTAGAAAATCCGGTCTTTTCACATGGCCAATTATATGTGGCGTTATAATACAGCCCTGATACGAAGCCAGTTATTATATTTGGACCTTTGTTAACTAATATGAAAAAAAATAGAATTTACACGGGATGCTACGGGACAGCATCTGTCCCCACACGAAGCTTGAAAATTGGGAATCTCTTAAGTTTTATAAAGTTATTCTGACATTTCACCATTTTAAAGAGCCAAACAAATGTAATAATAGTAATAATTATATAACAAAAAAAAGAACAAATGAACTTATCTGATATATATATGGTTGATGTGTTGTCTTCTGTATCATTAAATTTTAATCCTGCTGTTACTTCCTTTCATATAATTCTTGATCCAATTTCTGTTTGATTTACAATTGGACGACCATGTTTTTCTTCACAGATAGAAATTATATTAAAATCACCAAATAATTCTTCTTGCTGTTTTTGTCCTTGACTTCCATCGAACCACTCCATTCGCTTGCTATACTCAAAAATGATTATCCTTTTCTTAATAGATTACCCCAAATCACTTCCTTCTCAATGCCAATCATATCAATCAAATAAACCTTGTTTTGTACGAAAAATCTTTTTGGTTTGTATTTTTAATAAAATATATTTCAAATCGTAGTTTCGATTAACACTGTTTACTTTGTTTAATTGACAAAAATAATTAAATAAAACGTAGTAATGTTCTTACTTGATTTTTCATATGTTTATTCTAATTTTGTTTTTTTCTTTTTAACTTTTTTGTTTGATTTAATGTTTAATCACAAAAAACAATTGAACATTTTCTTTTTAAAGGCAAAAATGGAATGAATCTTTTTAAAAATTGCAAAATGTGATTTTGCTTTTGACATCTTATGATGTCAAAACAAAATCGGGTAATCTTGAAATTCAGCAATGATTAACAACGACGTCTGTTCATTAGTATTGGAAATAAAAATTTAGTACGTTCGTTGGCTTTTTATAATATATTCAAAATCAATTAGCAGTTAAGTTGGGAAAATTTTAGAAGTACTATTAATGTAAAAATGAACGGAAATTAATGTAATACATTTCTATTGAATTGAAAATAAAGAGGAATTTGATTTTATTATTGTTTTGCGATTACTGCGATCGTTACACCATGAATTCAAGGTAGAAACCAAGATTTTTACTCTTGAAATCACAAAAACGTCGCCATCCCCTCCATGACAGAAAACCACCGAACTACTTCCACCTATTAAACTGTATCTGGGATCGAGATACCCACAGTCACCGGCGTCAAGACCGATGACCGGTTCCAACAATCATGAAGTCCTTAAGAACTTCACTGAGTACTGAGACCGACCATCCACCCGAACGTCAGCACCATGGACACCCCGATACAACCAGTAAGTATGACCTGAAGATGTGAACCCCGGAGACGACAATCAGCCAGAGGAACAACCCTACCTAACGAAAAGACATCATTCCCTGATGTCTTTCGCGTGATGGACTCCAAGATTCTTACCGCTCATATCTGTGCACTCGTAGAGTACGTACATTTCCAATCTTAGTCTTAATCATTGCAGGTAAGAACTTTGGAGCCAATTTTGCCGAGAATTTTTTTGTAGCGTCACTCAAATGATGTTGCCGTACAAACACACGTTGTTGTGGTTGAAAAGTCCGTAGTTTAGATCGCAGGTTATACTGATGTTGCGATTTTTTGAAGGCTGCTTTTAAATTTTGTTGAACCCGGTTCCTAAGCAGAGTCAAATGATCAGTGCGTTCCATTTCCTCACCAGCATCTTCACCAAGCTGGTGTAGTGATCTCAACAAATGGTAAGTATTTCCATCCGAGATTGGATGTTGACCAAACAATAAATAGTACGGTGAGTACTTGGTAGCAGAATGTACTGCAGCCCGCAGTGCATATGCGATTTCACCAATTTGTGAATCCCACTTGGTGTGTTGACTTTTAATGAACGCTCGAATTGCTGCTAAAACTGACCTATTGACCCGCT
Organism: Diogma glabrata; assembly: GCA_963693315.1. Taxonomy (NCBI): domain Eukaryota; kingdom Metazoa; phylum Arthropoda; class Insecta; order Diptera; family Cylindrotomidae; genus Diogma; species Diogma glabrata. The sequence continues at coordinate 150,421,265 of OY856188.1, read as the reverse complement.
CTGACGCGTTACTTTGAGGACTATAGACACCGGTCCTAATGTGTTTAATGCCGAAATCTGACAAAAGACTTTGAAAGTTCCTACTAGTGAACTGTTTGCCATTGTCACTGTGTAGAAACTCTGGTACCCCATATGTAAGAAACACTTCATTCCTTAGAAAAGCATTCACCTTCGGTGAAGTTGCGTTTCTAAGTGGTTTCAGCAGTACAAACTTCGTAGCATGATCCAGAACTATCAATAACACCGTATTCCCAAGTGTAGAACGAGGGTACGGTCCCAAAAAATCTATATAGACTCTCTGCCATGGACGTGCTGTTTCGAATTGATATTGCATCGGAGGACGCAATATCTGATTCGTGGCTTTTGTTTGTTTACATGTGTCGCAGGACACAACATAGTTGTGTACCTGTGACGCCATGCCCGGCCAATAATAAAGACGTCGAAGTAATTCTAAAGTCTTTTTAACACCTCCATGAGCAGCAGTACTATCATCGTGATGTTTCTGAATCATGTTTGAAGTCATCGGTTTTGGTACCCAGAGCTTCCACACAGGAACATCGTTGGGTATTGCATCAGATCTTGGCTCAATACGTATGTATAGCTTATCATCCACGACTTTAACTGATGGAAAGTCCTTAGGAGATGATTGAACTTTAGCTATCATATCCGTATATTCCTTGTGCCGATAACCTTCATTGTCGATTTTAATGTCGTTAATGTGATGTACTAATGCTTCCGTCAATTCCTCGTGAGTATCGTCATATAGACGAGATAGAGCATCAGGGACTATATTTTGGGTACCTTTTTGGTGGACAATGGTAAAATCCATATGTTGGAGTTTTAGGCTCCACCTAGCCAGACGGCCACTCAAGTCCTTCTGTGACATAAGCCACTTCAGACTTGAGTGATCAGTCACAATTGTAAATCGGTGACCTTCAACATAGCCCCTGAATTTCTTCACACTCAGAATTGCCGCAAGACATTCCAGCTCAGAAACCGAATAGTTCCTTTGAGCTCTATTAAGTTTTTTCGACATGAAGGCTATCGGACACTCTTGTCCGTCAGTATCAACCTGATACAACACACTACCTACTCCTGTCAGACTCGCATCGCATCTAATAAAGAACTCTTTATTATAATCAGGGTTAATTAATACTGGTGCTGTAGTCAGCAATCGTTTTAAATTTTCGAAAGCAGCTTGAGCTTCTAATGTCCATTTCAATTTTCCCGAACTCTTTTTTAATAAATCTGTAATTGGTGATACCACGCTTGCATAGTTTGGTATGAAACGTTGGTACCAACCAGCCATTCCCAATAGTCTACGTATTTGTTTTACTGTAGATGGAACTGGATACTCTGCTACAGCTCTTACCTTGTCAGGGTCTGTTCGAAGACCATCTTCACCAACCAAAAATCCCAAGTATTTCACCTCTCTCAGAACAAATTTACTTTTCTTGAGGTTTATTGTTAATCCAGCCGCTCTTAACAATGAAGAGACTTTGGACAGCAATTCCATATGTTCCTGGAACGTGGCAGAGACTACCAATAGATCATCTAAATAAACAAAGACATTTTCGTGATATTGATGTGGTATCACTTTGTGCATTAGCCGACACATTGTCTGGGGAGCATTGCACAATCCAAAGGGCATAACCCGGAATTGATACAATGGACGACCAGGCACTGTGAAGGCTGTCTTGTCTCTAGATGCTTCTGCCAGAGGAATCTGCCAGAAAGCATCTTTGAGATCAATACTGGAAATGTACTTTGTGCTATTTAGACGACCTAGTAAGCCATCAATCAAGGGAAGTGGGTAAGCGTCCTTTTTAGTTAGTGAATTGACACGACGGCTATCAATACATAATCTGTTTTTACCAGATTCTTTTTGTACCAAGACCACTGGCGAGCACCAAGAACTGTTACTCTCTTCGATCACGCCCATTTGAAGCATTCGGTCGAGTTCGGCATAAACCTTTAGTTGAACAGCCGGCGATGTGGGATAGTGCCTCTGTTTAACAGGTGCACTATCACCAACATCGATGACATGTTCAACCAAAGAAGTCTTTCCGAGTCCAGACACTTCAAATGACGGGAAAGAATCCTTGATCATATCCAGTTCATGTTGCTGGTCAGTGGTGAGGTTATGTATATTTAAGGTTTGTAGCTCTGTACGAGTCAGTTCACTAACAAATGAAGGAACAATACCAAATTTCTCCCAGAAATCTATGCCCAGGTAGAGCTCTTCTCGTAAACCAGGGACTATATGGAACCGCATTGGTTTAGTGGAGCCATTCACAGTTATTGGAATTTCGATGTAACCCAAAATTTTTGTTGCAGTACCATCTGCCGTACGAATACACGAAGTGTACTTACGGTAAGTTGTACCTGCTGATTCCAATAATTCCAAGGAATTTCTTCCAAGTATTGTGATTGACGCTCCACTATCCAATAGTCCGGAAATATGTTTGTCCAAAATCTTTATTGCTAGTCGCGGCCGAGGATCCTTTGTTTCTGAAAGGATAGATGAAATACAAGCTTTGCGAAATAATTTCCTCATCCTCCAATATCTGATGTTACGTTCCAGACGTCTAAAATACGTGCAATGTAATGATGGGAAATTAAATGTGCTAGATGATTTTATTCTGGTTTCTTCGGTGGTAGATCGTCTTGTGTTCCTACATCTCTCGTCGCTTTCTTCGGGCTCATTGGCTGTTGAACCGAGGGTACCATCCCCGAAGCATGTACTCTCGGACGGAAGTTTACCGACGGGTGACAATAAGAACAATTTGCATAAATTACGTCAGGTTTGTTGCACTTCCAGCAATACAGTTTTATTCTGTTTTTAGAACAATCAGGAGCTCGATGTCCATTTACCCCGCATCTAAAACAGACAATTGGTTGTCTGGACATTGATGGACCAGGTTGATTAGTATTACCAGATGATATCGCAGGTCGTTGCAGAATTCTTCTAGGTTGTGTATCCACAGCTTCAATATATCCATCTTGTTCTGGATCTATTTCTGATTCATAGTCGTCCATTTGCTGTAGTTCGCTAATCCTTAAGTTTGACATTCTGGTTGGGACTGGTGTAGACCACAAACGTTCGAACTTCTGACACAATGTCCGAAGCTCGTCCATAGTTGTGATTGTTGCTGCAAGTGTAGCGTTTTTCAGTTCTACACTCAGTCCTTCCCTAGCGATTTCTAATAATTCAGCTGCAGCAAATGGTCGAACTAATCTCCGATTTAACGAACCCACTTCAACTAAATACTCATAAACGCTCTCTTTGACTTTCTGTTTACGGTTCAAAAGAACACGTAATACCGCTTTATCATCGGTGAGCGTACCGAAGGTGCGTAGGAGTCCTTCCCTAAGCACTGAGTAGGTCACTTCCTCATATTCATGAGTTAAATTCAAATAATATCTATCGGCAGCTGCCTTGAGGTACCGTGGAACGATCGACCTCAGGTCGTCCCAGGACACACGGTCCCTCCTTGCAGCCGCCTCCACTCGATGGATAAACTCATGAACATCAGGAGAGTGACCATCCCCTGTGAAGTTCGGAACCCAATTTGAGTCATAACGACTCAAATTGTTCCTACGTACCTCTCGGTATGCTCCCGGTGACAATGCTGGAGCCGCGACACGAGATACCTGAGGAAGTGGGTTGTATGGTGGTGGTGCTGTTAATGGAGCTTGTGGATAATTTGTTTGAAATTGTTGCAACTGCTCCTGTGGTATCGGTTGATAATTCAGAGGCTGCTGTACCAATGCCGGATTGATGTATATTTGTTCAGCTTGGAACGATGAACCCAGTTGTGGTAATGCGAAGTCCTCCGCTCTTAAACCTGATTGTTGAAAACACGATGGTGGTAATTGTTCTGCCCGTCTTTGTTGTTGTTGATACCCACGATTTAAACTGTGTATCGTATTAGTTATTGGCTGTACTGGTATTGGAGTGGATCTCTCCTCTGGCCGAAACGCAGGCGATTCGGATGGTACAGATGATCCTCCTGGTTTAGCCTGCATAACTGGACGTGTCGACAACGATCTTATTATATCCCAAGCGCGTGACAATTGGGAGATAGCGTAGGTGCGGGCTTCTTGCAAATCATCGCGAGAACCCAACCTATTCATCCTCCCTGTATAGTGCAACACACGATTAGCCAGACCATCTAAGAATGGCTGATTAATCGGTGGCTGAAGTCTACGTATCTGATTCACAATTAGTTGTGCTGCCTGCACCACCATTTGAGACTCAGCTACCAAATCTCTCGCGTGAGATACAGTTAATGGAACTGAACCTTGTACCGCGTGGTTTCGAAGTTCCTCTGCCCAGTTGACCCCTCTGAAATCCACACCTCGAACCAGACATTCAATTTGCAGTTCGCTGGGTTCCAATCCATAAAATGGATGGTCAATGTCTATTTGACTTGACATTTTGATGGTAAAATTTATAGAATCCAGAATTCACAATAACAAACAACAATAATAAAACCAATCTCAACAACAAAAAAAAATGTAGCTAGTATGCTGTAAAAGTGAAAACAATAAAAAGCGCAAAACGAAAAAAAACCAACGAACGCCCCAAAAAAAACAGAAAATTTTTGTAAAAAAAACAAACTTCGTAAAGGAACCAAAGGAAAGACCGTCGTAGCTAATCCTTGCTGAATCTGTACAAAAATTCCTAAGATATTGTATATGTAAAAATATAATTTATTTATTTAATTTCAGATATACTGAAATATATATATATACCTAAAATTAGTTATTGACGATAGCACCCCTAAGAATATTTATTTATTTTTAAAAGAAAATTGAAAAATAAAAATATTTAGAAGAATGTTTATTTATTGGATGCACCGTCCTAACTTTGAAATATTGATTTATTTTTTTTTTTTTTTTAAAAAATAAAAAATATTTATTTATATCTTGATGTAATTTGCTTAGTTAAAAAAAATTATTTATTTAGTTACCTAAAATTAACTTAAATTTAAAAAAAATTATTTATTGAATAAAAATTGTTTATTTAGTTTTTTTGAAAAATTTGTTTGATTTATTTTATTTTTTTATTTAATAATATAAGAGATTCCCAAAATCAAGATTCGTCTGGAGACAATTTAAAAAGTAAGTATGGCTACAATATCCATATTGTTTAAATTTAAAATATCGCGTTCGCGAGCCCACTCCAACCATGCATGTGAGAACTGACTAGAAAAGCCCCTAACGACCAGATTCTACAGAACAGATTCTCCCCAACCTAATAAAACAATCACAACTGTCACGATTAGACACTAGGTCCATTTCTACTGACCCAGTTGTGCTTGTTTAATCTACAAATAAATTACAACTAAACCTAATGCGAAAGTTGTAGAACGCTCCCGAGCACCAGACTTCAAACCCTAAACTCTATGAAAATTGTTCTATTGTAAAAGCTAAGTGGAAAAATGGAAAAGTTTTTTGAGTTTGTATGAGGTGAAGCCTCTGATCCTGAAAGCAAAGTACAATTGGTTCTTCTCTTCATTACACCGAAGAAGCCTCTGAGCAAAGAATGGTACTACTGGTTTGCACCTAAGTACAAACACAGCAACACCACTCCTCGTCCCTGAGGACTTCCTCGCCGAATGAAGAGAAGAAACCAATGTTCTTCGATCGCATAACCCCGATGGCCATAGGCGATCTAAGAACGACATCAATGTTAAGGAGATAAGCCCCATGGATGGCTTGTTAGGCCTACCGCTGGGAAAGTGAATCAATAAACCTAAATACTATATAACTTATCCATAATCCAAACAATTTCTTGTTTAAAAATGCTAAATCGAAACATGAAATACATAATATGTGTTAATAAAGTTTTACATGAAATTAATTAAATTTAATCTTCAGACTAAATAATAAATTGGTAATTTAAAAAAAATTACGATTATTTTAAATTCAAAACTAAGCTTACTAATTTTTAAGTTATTAACTCTAATATATTTGTTCAGGTCAAATTTTTATCGCTTTATTTATTGTATTCAAAACAAAAATAAATGTTAGCTAAAAATAATTATTTCTATATTTATCTTATTTTTTTAAATTAATCGCAATAAAAAATAATTCTAAAAAAAAAATGGTGGTAGCTAAAATGGACTCATACGAGATCTGTATACGCACATTAGCGGATCAATATGATGACAAATGTAGAGATATTGATTTGGATCCGGCTCACTCTATAAAGTTAATGGGAATTAATTATTTTCAATTGTACTTCCATAAACATAGACCAATAATACTTTGAAAGTAGTGACGAAAGATTTAAACTTATACAAAACTGTTGAAAAGCTGTTTGGTCAATGTTAACCTTTATTACGTTAATAACATCCTAAAACTCATAGAAACATGACTTAACCACAATCAGAAAAACATACGATTAATTTCATATATAAATTAATTGCATCATCCAAAAATATGTACAATATATAACCAAATATAAATATACATTATGTACAAAAAATTGTACTATGTATATAAAAAAAAAAAATATGTACAGGATATACAAAAGATATGTACAATAGTATACCAAAAATATGTACAATATGTACGTGGTAGCATAAAAAAATTTCAAAAAAAAACTGCTTCCCCAAAACGGTTTTCTTTTTTCCAAATAAAAAAACAATTAGTATTACTAAAAGCAAATGACAGCACAAAAAACAATCTCCAAAAAAATTGCTGTCCCAAAACGGTTTTTTTCAAAATTAAAAAAAATTAGTCTTAACTAATTATACAATGAGGAACAGGGGCCTCCTTATCAACCCCTGACCCCTCATAATTGTATACATTCTTATCAAAATTCAAAATATATAATTTCCTAATCAAAACCAAAACGAAACCAATAACTGGTTTATTTCAAGATAAACAAAAAGCTGATTGACAACCACGGCCCAAACCGGTTGCCACCACCCTATTACCAAAAAAAACCCACAACTGGTTTATCCTAAAACTTACAAAGAGAAACGCGGAATTCTTTAAATTTTTGAAAATATAAATTTAGAGTACTTATGATAAATATACACATGAACACCTTAGAAACTAAACCTTTATTTTTTCCTCTAGCTTTTTAACAAAATTTAGCTAAATAAACCGACGCGAAAAATAAACTATATATAGATATTAATTAATCTGAATTGAAATAATCAATTAATATATAAATATATAAATATAATAATATAAGATGTTCCACAAAAAAAAGTTTTTTTTTCAAAAAAAAACCGGCTTGCCAACGCCCAACCTGGAAAATATTTTCCCACCAAATTATTTATATATATATATCTAAAAAAATACAAGAAATATAACTGTAATTAACCTAACGGGTCCCTTTTTGTTCGGCGCTAGTTATAATACAGCCCTGATACGAAGCCAGTTATTATATTTGGACCTTTGTTAACTAATATGAAAAAAAATAGAATTTACACGGGATGCTACGGGACAGCATCTGTCCCCACACGAAGCTTGAAAATTGGGAATCTCTTAAGTTTTATAAAGTTATTCTGACATTTCACCATTTTAAAGAGCCAAACAAATGTAATAATAGTAATAATTATATAACAAAAAAAAAGAACAAATGAACTTATCTGATATATATATGGTTGATGTGTTGTCTTCTGTATCATTAAATTTTAATCCTGCTGTTACTTCCTTTCATATAATTCTTGATCCAATTTCTGTTTGATTTACAATTGGACGACCATGTTTTTCTTCACAGATAGAAATTATATTAAAATCACCAAATAATTCTTCTTGCTGTTTTTGTCCTTGACTTCCATCGAACCACTCCATTCGCTTGCTATACTCAAAAATGATTATCCTTTTCTTAATAGATTACCCCAAATCACTTCCTTCTCAATGCCAATCATATCAATCAAATAAACCTTGTTTTGTACGAAAAATCTTTTTGGTTTGTATTTTTAATAAAATATATTTCAAATCGTAGTTTCGATTAACACTGTTTACTTTGTTTAATTGACAAAAATAATTAAATAAAACGTAGTAATGTTCTTACTTGATTTTTCATATGTTTATTCTAATTTTGTTTTTTTCTTTTTAACTTTTTTGTTTGATTTAATGTTTAATCACAAAAAACAATTGAACATTTTCTTTTTAAAGGCAAAAATGGAATGAATCTTTTTAAAAATTGCAAAATGTGATTTTGCTTTTGACATCTTATGATGTCAAAACAAAATCGGGTAATCTTGAAATTCAGCAATGATTAACAACGACGTCTGTTCATTAGTATTGGAAATAAAAATTTAGTACGTTCGTTGGCTTTTTATAATATATTCAAAATCAATTAGCAGTTAAGTTGGGAAAATTTTAGAAGTACTATTAATGTAAAAATGAACGGAAATTAATGTAATACATTTCTATTGAATTGAAAATAAAGAGGAATTTGATTTTATTATTGTTTTGCGATTACTGCGATCGTTACAGCGTGTTCTCGCGTTGGAAAACCATCAAATTTATTCATTTATACTCCTCAGTAATTGACTAAAAATATTGTTCATCAACTTGCATAAAGATAAAATTAAACAAACAATATTGATTATAACGAATTGTTTTTAGAAAAATTGATATTATTTCAAAATAAAGAATAATGAAATTAATATATTATCTGTCTTTCATTTCATACTTTGTTTAATATCCTAATCGCTTGAAATATCATGCAGGACAACGTCTGTGATAAGGAATGATGTCTCTGATAAGTATAAGTTCAATCCCGACCGGACAATAATTACTTATTGTCGTGAATATTACTTTCAACAATTACTTTAAGCTTAATCACTCACAAAACTCCAAAAAATTAATATTCTCATAATGTTGTCTATATATGGCAATATATTGACCGTGTGTCAGATATTAGTTTCGCATTGATTTGCAACAACCAATAATGTCTACAATGACTCAGAATGTTGACTAAATAGAAATATTTCTCATCCTATGAATTCACACGTAGTACTGCCTAGAAGTTTAATACAAAACTCCAAAATAAAATTTTAATTCATTTTGCATCATTATCTTCTATTTATAAAAATTAATGTGTGTATGTTTAAAATTTGTAAATGTGTTTGTATTCACCTTCATCGAATGTATTGTCACTATTCTAACTGCTCTTGCTGACCATTCAATGATATCACGATTACAATTTTTTTGTAACTTTTTTAATAACCTACCAGTAAAGAAAGCGTATATTAAACAGCATGAACACTGTGAACATTTTTGTTCCGTATAATGTTCAATATAATTTTCTATATTTGTTCCGTATAATGTTCAATATAGAGAAACACCTGAAAACTTATTTGATCGCGTATTTTTATATATCCTTTGTTGTATATATAATACTAATTTTTTATATTTTGCTGATCAACTAGAGTGCTGATCCTTTTACATTCATATTTAAAAAAAAATAGAAAATCATTTCTCATTACTACTCTTTGAAGTTATTGCTACTACGTCAACAAAATGTATACACACAAACTTTAATTATAGGTGTAGCAAAGCACGCCGGGTCCCGCTAGTATATATATATATATATATATATATATATATATATATATATATATATATATATATATACATATATATATATATATATATATATATATATATATATATATATATATATATATATATATATATATATATATATATATATATATATATATATATATATATATATATATATATATATATATATATATATATATATATATATTTGTAATTATTTTATTTGAGTTGACTGAAGTTTTATAGTCGAGTTGTAAGTTTTAAAATAAAACAATTATTTTATTTATAAAGATTACTTATATTTCGGTTGATGATCACAACCATCATCAGAGTAAAATTTACTACAAGAACATATTAGAATATACAATAATATAATAAATTCAAAAATCAAAAAACTTACAGCATATCAAATGTTAAATTAATTAAACAAACAAGAAATTATCAAAAAATCATTTTTCAAATGAAAACCTTATGTGTAATAAATTCAAAAACAAAGAATTAGGAAAAATACAAAAAATGATTACTAGAAAAAATTTTTTTGAAAAAGAACAGAAAAAGAAAAAACTAGTATATTATTAATTTGATAGTTGTTTTGTGAAATGTTTTTTAAAACTGGAAAATAAATCTCACTGACTTTCCTTAAATCAGTTCTAATATTAATGCTGTTATTGTGTTTAAGAATTTCTGTTGATTCTATAAATTCTCTTTTTTCATAAAAAGCATCATTCGAAAAATATTAAAATTGTTAGAAACATTTTAGAAGCTAATAGCTTTCCAGACTTTGTTATTAAAGATGCAATCAAGAAAGTCAAACATCAAAATAATTTGCTGACAACAGAAAATAAAGTAGAAAAAGAACAAATTGAATCAACACAACATTACTTCAGTTTAAAATATATATGCAATTTATCGGAGAAAATAAAAACAATAGCCAAACAATTTAACATTCAAATATCATTCAAACCTATAAATAAACTGAAAAAAATTTTCACAAAAGTTAAAGATCCAATGAATATATGGGATAATTCTAATTTAGTATATAAAATCAAATGTAAACCACCTTGTAATGGATGCTATATTGGTCAAACCAGCAAAAAATTAATAACCAGATCTAAACAACATATTATTGATTATCAGAATATGATTATAGAACATTGTCAAAACCCTAATTTAAAAAAACAAAATAAAAGAAAAACGTTAAATCTAAAACATTTAAAATACATTGATCGGAATACATACACAAATCATGGTCAGACAGCATTGGTAACACATGGGCTAGAAAATTTTAAAGAAGGTGATAATGATCATTATAATTTTGAAGAAATTGAAATATTATTTACTGAGCTGAACAAAGAAAAAAGAGAAAAGAGAGAGAGAACAGAAATTCTTAAACACAATAACCGCATTAATATTAGAACTGATTTAAGGAAGTCAGTGATATTTATTTGTTCTTCTTATGCTATAGAATGAAATGTATAAAAAAATAATCGTGACAAAAAAAATCAAAATTAGTACTTTTTCGTCGAAATTTTCATCATTTGGTTTTACGAGTTTCGAAGAATTTCAAGTTTTTTTTCAAAATATCATCAGAAATATAGGTTTTAGGAAAAAAATGACATGGACCTTTTTTGTAGAAAATTAAATTTCCTACAAAAAAGATTATATTTTTTTGACATCTGCATATTGTATGAGATATTAACAATTTTATCAAAAAATAAACTTCGATGATTTTGCGGCACGTGTTCTTTTGACTTAAAAAAAAAAAATAATGCCGTTGTGGTTTTTTGACCACAAAGAATTTTTCTAGGGGGCGTCTCGCAAAATTTAGTTTTTAACGACCAGTCTAATATATATATATATATATATATATATATATATATATATATATATATATATATATATATATATATATATATATATATATATATATATATATATATATATATATATATATATATATATATATATATATATATATATATATATATATATATATATATATATATATATATATATATATATATATATATATATATATATATATATATATATATATATATATATATATATATATATATATATATATATATATATATATATATAGGGTGCTTTTTTTTTGGGCGACAATTCTTTTTTTCTGGTGCCCCACCGAAATTTTGTTGGAAATACCCAAGAAAACGTCCTCCTAAAATATGAGCCCTCAAAATTAATGTTTAGCACTCGGCCTTTGCGTTTGAATATTTTCCATACAAAATACATGTAAACTTTAGTGTTTTTAAAAAAAAAAATTACAGCTCAGCGGTATTTTATACTATTTCAAAATGGAAAAAAGCAACTAACTCAGGATTAAATTATCTACAAAAATGCTTATGGAGATGTAACTGTAACTTACACCGGTGACACAGTACAGATCACTAAAGTCAGTTTTATATGAATTTCTTGTTCTTTTGTTTTTATTTCATAAATGGCTAAAGCTACAGGAAAAATGTCAACAACAAAGTTGTAGTTAATTAAGTTTCCTACAAAAAACTCAAAACAATCGAATCTCTATGATTGATATTTCTCGAGATAATAAACATTTATTATTTTAGAACTTGAGGTCTTCATAAATTGATGACGAAAATCTCTTAAAACTTCCATTTTAATAAAAGCTTATTATCTCGAGAAATATAAGGTTGTTATGAATTTTTTGAAGGAAATTTAATTACCTACAACTTTGTTACTGACATTTTTTCTGTAGCTTTCGCCATTTATGAAATAAAAACAAAAGAACAAGAAATTCATATAAAACTGACTTTAGTGATCTGTACTGTGTCACCGGTGTAAGCAACAGTTACATCTCCATAAGCGTTTTTGTAGATAATTTAATCTTGAGTTAGTTGCTTATTTCCATTTTGAAATAGTATAAAATGCCGCTGAGCTGTAATTTTTTTTTTAAAAAACACTAAAGTTTACATGTATTTTGTATGGAAAATATTCAAACGCAAAGGCCGAGTGCTAAACATTAATTTTGAGGGCTCATATTTTAGGAGGACGTTTTCTTGGGTATTTCCAACAAAATTTCGGTGGGGCACCAGAAAAAAAGAATTGTCGCCCAAAAAAAAAGCACCCTAATATATATATATATATATATATATATATATATATATATATATATATATATATATATATATATATATATATATATATATATATATATATATATATATATATATATATATATATATATATATATATATATATATAATATTTGATGTGATTTTTGGCTTGTCTATTATTTTAAATAATAAATTTTTTGGGATAAAGCCAATAAATAAAACAATATTTTTAAAAAACTGTTTATCCAACAATTGTTTCGGTTTTTAATAAACCATCTTCAGGGATAACATACAATACATATAATGAAAAATTCTGATACAAAAAATAAACACAACTTGACAAATGAAATAAAAAACTTATTATGAAAACTTACAATCAAAAAAGAAAAAGCTAACTATATAAAAAATAATGAAAGAAAATACAAAACAATAATACAATGATAAAAAATTAGAAAATGTTAAGTAGAAAAAGCTCTATGATGTTTAATGTTTAAAATAAAAATTTTTTTAGTTTTGCAGAACAAAATCATAAGTGTTTTGAAGAAAATTCGTATCAGTTTGTATATTTATACAATTTTTATTTTGTTTGATGCGAATCATTTCCAAAATTCTACGTTTGTTTAAATTTTTTTCTTTATCCAAAATTTTGAAATTTTGAAGGGGTAGATCTGTACTGCAGCTTTTCTTATGGTTGGATAATGCACTGATATTTTCATTATTTTGTTTTTTTGCGTCGTTTAGATGTTGCTTTATACGTTTTCCTAGATATTGCTGTGTTTGCCCTATGTAAGATTTACCACATTCACAATCAGCTTGATAAACTAAATTGGATTCAATATTCATAGGTATTTTATCTTTTAATTTTGAAAAAATAGTGTTATATAAACTATTATTAGCTGTTCCTACAACTTCGAAATTAAAGTTTTTTAACAAGTGTTTTATTTGTTCGAAAAGACTTTTGACATAAGGTATAGTCATGTAAATTTTGTTGTTGTTCATCAATGTTGATTTTGTTAAGACAGTGTTTTCATTACTGTAAATTTGTTGATTTACTAATTTACGTATAAAGTTTTCTGGATAATTATTTTTTTGGAGAGTTTCAAAAAGTAAATTTAAATTTTTGTTATGGAATTTTGGATCAGATAAGCTCAAGATTTTTTTAACCATTAAGGTGACAGTGTTTTTCTTATAAGATAAGGGTAGCCATGAATTAAAGTTCAAGTATCTACCTGACCATGTTTTCTTATGGAACCAATCAGTAATTAGTTTGCCATTACTTTGACGATGTATGATAAGATCTAAAAACGGTAGGCAGCAATCATTTTCTGTTTCAATCGTGAACTGTATATTCCTGTTAAAATTATTAAACTTATTTAGAAAATCTTGTATTTTGTTTTTGGGACAAGCAGTTAGAATGTCGTCCACATATCTAAAGAAAAATGGTGGTTTGAAGGTCATATCTTTTAACACAGTTTTTTCAACATATTCCATAATTAGATTAGCACAAGATGGGCTTACAGGAGATCCCATTGGACTACCGAAAATTTGTTTATATGCTTCCTGATTATAAGTAAATTCACAATTGTTTAAAACTAGTTCTAATGCTTCTATAAATTGTACCTTTGTCAATTTTAGCTTGTTAAGTTTTTTGATTTCCATCCAATTTTGTTTTACAATTTGAACAACAAGATTACTATCCACGTTTGTAAACAAAGAAACAACATCTAAAGAAATCAAAATATAGTCATCGGCCAGTTGATATTCACTTAATTTTTCTTTTAAATCTTCTGCATTTTTGACAAATGTTTTAGTTCTTCCCACAAACTTATTTAAAATGCTAGATAAAAATGACGATAAATTGTAAAGCGGTGTTCCAATAGAACTTACAATTGGACGAAGAGGGATACCAGCTTTATGAACTTTGGGTAAACCATATAAAGTAGCAGGTATACCGTAATAAGAACGCAACCATTTTCCTTGATCTTTCGATATTCGTTCTTCAGTTTCCCATGTCATTACCATTTTATTAAGATGTTTTTGAATATTGGCAGTTGGTACTTTAGCAATTTTTAAATAAGTTGTATCATCTTGTAATAAGGTTTGTATTTTAAATTCGTAATCACTTTTTTTCATGACAACTGTGATATTTCCTTTATCTGCTTTTAATATATGTATATCATCATTAACTGTCATAAAATTCTTCGTATCTTTTAAATCACGAAGCAACTTTAATTCCTCATTTGAAAGCAGTTTTTTGTGGTTATGCTTATGTTTAAAGTTGGTCAATATGTTGACAAAACGATTGCGTAAATTTGACTTAGTCAAATCGTCAAATTGATCTTCACAGCTCAGAAGAACACTTTCAACTCCACACACTATCTTATCAAATGGTATTCTTTTAGGATTGACAGGGGGAGCAAATTTTTCACCGAGTTTCAGGACATTTTCAACATTTTCTGGTATTGTTGTTTCAGAAAGATTGACTAACCATTTACCATCTGATAAACCAATATTATGATTGGCCGATACAGTTGAATATTCACGATCACTTTGAACAAAGATGTTTTCTGTTTC